>BQNB010035461.1:12811-17811 GCA_026074375.1 Tanacetum coccineum | reverse complement strand
AGTTGATAAACCCTAATTTCACCATAATACTACTATTCTGTATTTAGCGGTTAGCATTAATTTCAATCATTTTGATCAATTTTAGTTGTTTTTCAGTATAATTTGCGAAGAAGCAGGTCACCAGTACCTCGACGTCTCCCCAAAAGAGTATCTGTGATCTAAAATTGTGGTTGCGAAAAAATCTAAATCCAAACCCTAGAGATATGGTAAGTGTGAAGTGTATAAGTACAAAAAAGTATGTTTGATTGCTTATGAGTCCACAAGACTGAGTTTATGAAGCAATTGAGAATGAACGTAAATAGGCGATACAGAAATTGTGAGAAACTGAAAAGTTAGTGAGAAAGCTAAAGGAGGAGAATGTTGTTGGAAGTAGCCAGGGGAGTAAGTCGAAAACGGGTGGCGGGGAGAGTCATACATTAGTCCCAAGGCTTTAGAACGAGCGTTGACGTCGCCAAAGAGGAAACTTGAGTGAGGATGGAGGATAAAATGAGAAGGTTGATGGGCTCACGATACTGCGTTTCCCTTCTCATGAGATTTTGCTTACTATGTAGAGCTTGTGCTTAATCCTCTTTGTATCTTGTTCTTCTAGGGAGTTTAAGTGCGAAGGGATTTTCGGGTGTTTGATCCTCTTTCCTTTGTTGGCCTTTTAATTTCTAAATACATGAATTCTTGTGTCATCTAATATCACCATCTTCATAGGATTAGGGATCGATTGTGACAAAAAGCAGTCCACTTGGACGAGGTTGGTCTTCTGATCTGGTCCCAAACTTTGGAGAACCTTGGAAGAGTGTGACTTCTGCAAGGTCTGTCCATAGCGCTTTTTTCACAATCCCTAAAAAGAAACATAACAAAAAGTATAACACCCTGTGATTTCAGATCATGTTACGACTCCGAGTTTCCATTATTTAATTATTTCTTTTTATATTTTAGCTTATTTCGCGTAGCTATTCATCTATAACTGCAATTAAGTAATCGCGTAGGCACAAAAATTCAACGTTTAGCTAGAAACGTCAACTAAACTCATTAAGACCTTACACGATCCCCTCATATGCGTTATTTAATCTATATAACGACAAGAAAAGTTATATGATCGCGTCCATTTAAATTTATCAAGGTAAATCCATTTAAAACAATCTACACTTTTCTTGAATCCTAAGACAAAGCTAAACCTTACTTGTTTTCCAAGAACGACCAAGACTTAGAATACCAAGAAACCCGCGGACACCTTCAAACTTCAAATAATTCAAGATTCTAGATGTAACACCCCCAAAAATCACATACAACGCAGCGGAATACCAAATGGGGTGTTACTTCGTAATACACAGCAATAGATACAAGAGAACGACCTCTAGGTGTCGTTTGAAAAATAACATTTGTTGATTCAATAAAAATCTGAATTTAATAATACATTTGTCCCATAATTTGCATCACAATGAAAAGCTTGAATGTAAAGACTCCAATGCACATCAAATAGTCCAAGCATCTAATCCACCTGAGAAAAACATGCTTACAAGTGTCAACATTAAAGTTGGTGAGTTCATAGATTAGTTTAAATATAAATGTAATCCACTGTATATCACAGTACTATGTAAAAATCTCAAAGATTTATAAAGAATGCACAACACATTTTTATGTCACCATAAGTACCAAATCTTATCCCAAAGATTTTATAAAGAATGCATAATACATTTTATGAACAAAATTGAGTCACTATATAAATTCTGTGACATTTCCCGCACTATACGAATTTCCGTGCCTGCACTATATAAACTTCGTGCCATGTTGGGGAGGCCCGAAGGTCCCAACGATATAATCCGACATGTTATAACGTTCGTTCCCAGTGATTGCTAGTCACCCGAACGGGGGTTGTCAATCCCGAATAGATCTATAATGTTCGTTTACCAAGTGATCGCTAATCACCCGAACAGGGATCCACATCCGAATAGATCTATTTCATAACATTCGCGCTCACCCTCCAAGTGATTTACAGTTCATGACGCTGTGACGTAGACTTGTATGTACCCTAATTTGGGGCAGTGATACAATTATGCGTATAAATATGTACTCCCGTTACCAGTGTCCCCTCCAAGAACACCCGGGCAGTAATGTATAAATATCAGTTCAATCAGCCTAAGCTAATCCGAAATCATTTCAAATGTAAAGTATGCATTTGTGCCCCCCCCACCCTCCAAGAACACCCGGCAGTTAGTTTTACGAAATGCTAAAATCAGTTCCAATTAGCCTAAGCTAATCCTAAGAAAATTATCAATTAGCACATTAGTCAAAATTATGGCATTTGTGACCAAGAAATGAAGTCAAATAAAAGTATCCCATTAGCGAACTAATGCAAATAAGTATAGTAAAACCAATTCCGTAAAACAATCCGTAAATGCATTTGTAAACCCAACATGTTCCTCACACCCGAATATATGAAACCAGTAAATCAACATGGGGCTATAAACTCAGCAAAAGTCCTTTAAAAAACAATCACATTGTTATAAGTAAATAACCAAATATATATATTTTGTAGACAAGCATGTATCCCCCTCCAGCGGGTTATAAAAACATTCAAAAAAGATTAAAAGCAGGCAATGAACTCACATAAGATTAAAGACCACTATCAATTAAGTCCAATTCAAAAGTCTCACAACTGAATCAGCAACATCTCACTACGACCTATAATACTTAATCGCACGAGTTATAATACACGTATTACAAACGATCAACAGATGCCTACATCGTATACCAGGATCCAATACAAAATCATACAAAATGTATTATATGATATGCATTCATATATTACAATGTGATGAGAAATCCACTTGCGCGTCTTTAAACCTTAACCTAGAGTATATTTTATGGATATATACTATTTTTCGTCCAATCCTAACTTATCTCAATTTCTAAAGCTGATAAGCCTCGCGGCAAAGTAAAATGCTATTACGAACAACTTTCGTGTTTCGCCGGAAGGCTGAAACGAACTCTAACGTGATCAAACATTTAATTATAAATCTGTCATTTTTAATCTATTTTATTAAAAATAACCTATTTTATAACTAAATGGTATATTCCTGAGTTTGACCCAGTTTCTTCGTTACAAAGAGTTAGAAGTTCCGTATTATGTCTAGAACGTCCGCAAAAATATAAATTTGTTTTATATTTTATAAACCAACAGTCTAATACTTATCAAAGTACTCGAATTCCGAATCCCGCATTCTATTTCCCTGTTTTATATTATCCGGTTTCCTAAAGGCCCTAAAGTCCAGTTTTTAGTCCAAAAATCTCGACACAAATGTGAGTACTTAATTTAATCACTTATACATTAATATCATCTCGTTTTAATGTTTATTTTTCATATTTTAACTAGACCGCGGAGGCAAGTTTCGAATATCTTTTTCATCACATTATATATATCAATCGATTAAAAATGAAACAATTTTATATTATTTCCCGCGTTCTAACTAAACTCACTTTATTTCGGTGACAACACACTCAAACGCGACGCACCCCGGCTGTTGGACAGCCAAACGCACCCTTGTCTCGTGTATAATAAAACCAAACACACCTTGGTTCGTTTTCTACTACACCAAACGCAGCCTAGCACTCAAACGCGACGCACCCCGGCTGATGGACAGCCAAACGCACCCTTGTGCGTGGCTGTTAAACCAAACGCCCCTATTGTTGCAAACCAACCCCGACAGCCCCTCGGCTGTCCCGGCTTTTCGACAGCCAAACAAACAAACAAACACCCCTTGGTGTTATAAGACAAGCCAAACGCAAACCAAACCCATGCCCGACCCGGCTAGACCCGGCTGCCCCGCAAACCAATGCACCCTCATCGGGTGTTAACCCACAACCCGACCCGACACAACGCACCCTAGTCGGCTGTGGTCCCAAACCAACGCACCCCGTCGCGTGGTGGTCACAGCCAATCGCACCCTACGGCTGTGAACCCACAACCCGATGCACCCTTGTTGTTACAAACCAAACGACCCGGCTGCCAACCCAACCCAAACACGCCCTAGGTGGGGCTGTCAAACCCGACAACCCGACCCGCTGTTCCAACAGCCAAACCCGACGCACCCTCTTGTTTTATAACCAAACAAACCCACACCCCTTTCGTTGCACCCCTGCTGTCAACCCACACGAACACCCCTTTTGTTGTTCTTCGCACGAACCAAACCAACCCGACCCGGCTGTTTTACAGCCCAACCAACGCACCCTCGTCGGCTGTGGTCCCAAACCCGACCACACCCTTTTGTTAAACAAACCCAACAACCCAACCCGACATCCCTTGGTTGTTATAACCTTAACCCGAACCACACCCCCACCCCGGCTGTTTTACCAACCAAACCCACCCTTGGCTGTAACCCCAACCCGGCACACCCCGTGCGGCTGTGAACCCAACCCACGCACCCTAAAGGTGCTTATAACAAAACCCTACGCACCCGAGTGGTGCGGCTGTCACAATCCAAACGCACCCTAACCGGTGCCAAAACCCAACTCAGATATAAAAGCAAACGCACCCTTGTTTCTATACACCCATCGTGGTGGTGGTATTAAAACCACACGCACCCTTCTCTTGTTTATACCAACCTACGCACCCTTTTCGGGTGATGTCGAAAAAGATGGTGGTGGTGATATGGTGATGGTGATATGGTGGGGAGGCAGCGGCGGTGTGGGTGGAGTGGGGAGGTGATGGAGCGCGTGAGGGAGAGTGGTAGTGGGGATCGAGTAGATCGGCCCACGAGGAGCCTTTTTGGTCTTGCCGGAAAAATCCCGCCGGAAAAGTTTTCCGGCGGTGGTGGGTGGTGGCCGGCGGTGGTGGGGTTCGCCGGAGAAAATGGGGGAGAGAGAGGAAGAAGATGAAGATGTATGTGTATATGTTGAGATGGAAATGAAGTAAAGTTATAAGTTTATATATATATATAAACTAAATTGACAAGTTGAAATAGTTGAGGGACCAAATGTGTAACTTATTTGGTATAGTTTTTATAAGA
>BQNB010035461.1:0-11032 GCA_026074375.1 Tanacetum coccineum | reverse complement strand
ACTATTAACTATTAAACTACGAGCTATAGTAAACAGTAAAATACACTGGGTGACCGAGTCTTTTTCTAATATCTAACAGATTATGTTCACGGGAATTAACTAATCTAATTATGTATAGGTTTTGGGCCTTAAGCCCATCCGTAAACCAAGCCCGGTCCATGAAGGCCCAACAAGAACCCATGGCCGGTCCAACCTTTGTATAAATACCCCTCTCCATAGCTTGGAGGGGGTGTTGGTTCATTTCTTTCAATCATATGATCCTTCTATTTTCTCTCTAGTCTCTCTCTAACCCTTTCTCTCTCTAAAGTCATCATCTCTTTTCTTTTCTTAATCTATACGAATCATGTTTGTGTGTGAAATAGGATAAGCTTAGGTCTTACAAGTGGTATCAAGAGCATCCGGGGTGGATTTAGTGGTAGTTTTTGTTGTGGTTTACTCATGCTTATTCAAGCTTATTGTCTCGGCTTACTTTGCATCTTATGGCCCATGGTTTAGGCTTAGTTTCTTGCTTATTCTTCCAAAAAGCTATAAACTTTCTTGTTTCAAATCTTTTGTAGCTTATTGATAGGAATCTGTCTAGCTTATTTTTGTGGTTAAAAGCTTATTTAGGGTATTTTTCGAGTTTTTAGTTTTTGTCTTCACAAAGAGTCTTGAGTTTTTTCATAAAACCCTTTATAGCTTATTATGTTTTTCTTTTCATGGCTTATTTGATCCTTAAAACAGCTTATTAGTGCTTATTTCTAGCTTTCTTGGTCACATTTTGAAAACTAAAAAGTTAGGCTATTTGAGTGTGTTAAAACGAGAAAAAGGACAAGTAACTATAGTACAAGGTGGTTTGATCTTTTGGCATGCGATTTGAGTAACAAAATAGGCGATTTGAGCTACTAAGCACGTGATTTGAGTTAGCTAATTCACGCGGTTTGACAGTTCCTTGTTAGGCGATTTGAACTAGCTTTTACGCGGTTTAAGTCCTATAGCATGCGATTTAACATAGGTTATAGGAGATTTGATTCAAACTGTCAAGCGATTTGTCAAGTCTTTCACGCGGTTTGAGCTCTTGTTCAAGTGGTTTAAGCTCGCAGGGCAGGCGATTTGATACTATATTCAGGCGGTTTGATATTGTACTTGCAGGCGATTTGACCTATCTGACAGGCGGTTTGACCACATAGTATACGGCCATTTGATACAAGTTTGTAGGCGATTTGATCACAGGTTTCAGGTGGTTTGACCATTGTGTTCACGCGATTTGAGCAAGGTCTTACACGTGATTTGAGTAGCTAACCTATGCGGTTTGAGTTCTCTTTCTTATGGTTTGATCAACAGTTATCAAGCGGTTTGACAAAACCCTAGGCGGGAGTTCCAGGTTTTACCCAGTTTGATAGGGTTTCATTAGGGCGGTTTGAACTCAAGTTATCACAAAATTTGATAGGGTTGGAAGCGGTTTGACATTCTCATCATGCGATTTGATCCTATTGTCGCGTTTTAGGGTTTATAAAAGGTTGAAGAAGGGTGGAAAAGTTTGGCGGGAAACATAGTATTTAAACATTGGTGTCCTAATTCAAATTTAAAAGTTATTCCCTCGAGTTCGAATCATATTTCACCAGTCGTCCTTGTTATTTCCGTTAATCCTTACAAGTTTAAACAGTTTACACCGTTAGTCCCTATTGTTTAATTATCAATCGTTTGTACTCATTCAAGCAAGATTATTACTCCGTTAGTCCTTTAAAGCTACAAGTCAACAAATTTAAGCAAACATTATCAAAAAAAATCAAAGTTACAATACCTCAGCACCACTCTATCCATTATGATCCTATTTTTCATACACGAAGTTTTGTAATGTCGACTCAACAAGATATTTATGCTGCTGGTTCCGAAAATTGTCCTTCTATTCTCAACAAAGACAACTACGTTCCATGGTCTAGTTGTCTTCTCTGTTATGCGAAGAGTAAACCAAACGGGAAATTACTTGTGAATTCCATTATTCATGGTCCGTATGTAAGACGAATGATAGTTGAACCTGGTGATCCAAATGGTCAACCTCTTGTAGCTGAATCTACTCATGAGCAGACTGAGGATGAACTTACTGAAAAGGAAGTTGATGATCAGGCTATTCAGACTATTCTCATGGGTCTTCTATAAGACGTATATGTTGCAGTAGACAACTGTGACACTACTCAGGAAATTTGGTTACATGTTCAGCAGATGATGAAAGGTTTGGATATTGGGGCTCATGAGAAAAAAGCTAAGTTGTTTAATGAATGGGAAAGATTTACTTCTACTGAATGGGAATTGATTGAATCTTACTATCATTGTTTCGGAAAGCTAATGAATGACTTTTCCATAAATAAACATTATCCAGAGCCAATTTCCAGCAATCTCAAGTTTCTAAAAAATCTTCAACTAGAATGGAAATGACATGTTACTATTTTAGTGCAAATATTATGATATTTAATCTATACATTCTCTTTATGTTTTGGTGACGACAAACATGTAACTTGTAATACGTAACATAAAGTGCGCAAGTTACTCGTAATCATAAATCATCAATGCATACATGCATCAACATCTCTCGACGTCTCGAGTCTGCATCAACACGGACTTTTGTTTACACCCGACGTAAATCACGTAAGGTATGTACAAACAAACATTAAACTTGTAGGAAGATCAAAGAAATAAGTTTTTTTCTTAAACTTTACATTTTTATAAATGTAACAAAATAAATTTTCAAAAATCAATTAGACAAATTATTTTTGAATTATAAAGAAATGTTTTTTGTGGTAATTACTTCAAAATCTAAATCTGGTCATTTTCTCCCTTAAAACAAGTCAGATTTTCACCAGATAAATATTTCATCACAAAAAGACAAAAACAAGAGCGTCTGTCGGGGTGTGATGCTTAGTAGCAGGTGCAAGTTTTACATTTATATTTACGACTTATAATTCTACCAAAAACGCATACTAGAAAGTATACTCGTTCATTCATAGTAAAGTTGGGTAAGTCGAGTTTGTTCCACGGGACTTGGTAATAATCATTATATAGTAACGAAACAAGCAAGTAGGTTGTCACGATCCCTATTACTTCACAATTCGAAAAACAATTCAAACTAAATTCATTCATTCTCAAAACAATACTTGTACTAAAAATCCATTTCATTGACATGAGTGTTTGATGTGGTTGGTTAAACACGATTGTATGACTCACAAATCATTTTAATACGGATTTCAATTCATGGTGTATTTCACAAAAACCATATATATCTTAGGTTGGTGGTGAACCCTTTCGACATGTGAACACCTTTAAAGCTATGCCAATTTTAATCCATTTGCTAGAAAACAATGCATATATCAAGTTGTTCAAATGAGCCCTTTTGGCCTATACTCGAGTTTAAATCATTACAAGTCTTGTTAACATGTTAATTTGATAGGTGTCAAGAATAAAAAACTCTTACTAATTCGTGCACTAATTTTGGAAGAATGAGAACAAAACCAGAAATCCTTTCGGCCTATAAATCCGTTTAAGTTTTATCAACACATCAATTAGACAAGTTTTATATTCAAACAAACCACAAGATAATAAATGAAATCATGCATACAATGATAACCAAACACTCATAATCAAATCAATTTCATTTGGCACAAGTTTAACAAAACTACTCTATATACATTTCAATTATCAAACTCAATTCAAGAACAATATCCATAACATAAAAGTAAGAATGCTTATGCAAAATCATAACAAGGATTATACCTATCTGAATGATTACAAAAGAAATCTTAGAACTTGGATTTAGAGCAATCCAAATGCCTCCAATTAACCAAAGCACCAACTTCAAACTAATAATGAGCAACCCATACTTTTACCCATGTTCTTGCCTTACTACTGGAATTAACAGAGGTGTTCTAGCCTTTTGGGAGAATATTTAAGGTTTCTTTAACCTTTGTAAAGGGTTAGAAGAATTGTTTTTAGGTTAAGACCCCTATGGTTGTTTATATAGGCTAGATTCATGCTTCCTGGACAAAAAAAACGTTGCTGGAGGTGTAATAGAGGGAAATGATCGGCCTCCAATAATTATTAGTCATTAACACATCCATAATTGAGCATTTTGTAACTGAAATTTGGTCTTGTCGGGTGGCTAGATCTTGTGCCGGGCGGCTCCTTTGCATCACTTGTGATATTATACCTAGTGGTTAGAGGTTTAGGGTTTTTGGTATAAGGTCTAGGGTTTTTGGTATATATTTTAAAGTTTATGTATATATCACTTGTGATATTATACCTAGTAGTTAGTGGTTTAAGGTTTTTGGTTAGGTTTAGTGGTTAGGGGTTTAGAGTTTTTGGCATATATTTTAAAGTTTATGTATATATTATTTGTGATATTATACTTAGTGGTTAAGGGTTTAGGATTTTTAGTATAAGGTTTAATGGTTAGAGGTTTAGGGTTTTTGGTATAGATTTTAAAGTTTATCTATATATCACTTGTGATATTATACCTAGTAGTTAGGGGTTTAGGGTTTTGGTATATGGTTTAGTGGTTAGGTGTTTAGAGTTTTTATTATAGATTTTAAGGTTTATTTATATACCACTTGTGATATTATACCTAGTGGTTATGGGTTTAGTGGTTAGGGTTTTAAGGTTTTTGGCATAATATCAGTGATAGATAACGTATGAAACGGAAGAAACCATCTGAAAACGAACAAAAACGTTCGAAAATAGACAAAAATGTGTGAAAACGGACAAAAACCGACGAAAACGTAAGAAAACAGACTGAAACATATGAAAACGGATGGATATGTCTGAAAACGACCAAAAACATATGAAAACGGACTATGAAAACAGACGAGAAACGTGCGAAAAACAAAAGAAACAGTGCGAAAACGAATAAAACGTGTGAAAACATGCGAGAACAGACGAAAACGTACAAAAACAAACGAAAACATGCGAAATCGTAAGAATACGTGCGAAAGTAGACGAAAGCATGCGAAAAGGGCGAAACGTGGGAATCGGAAGCGAAAGCGTAACTAAAACAGGGGATAGCTCGAAAGCTGACAAAACGCTCGAATGCTGACGAATAACGCCGAGAGCTTAGCGAAAACGCACCGAGAAGCTGGCATCAACGCGCGAGAGCAGCGAAAACCGCCGAGAGCAATGCGAAAACGCGCGGAGCTGACGACAACGTGCGAGAGCTCGAAAACGCGGGCAAAGCTGATGAAAACCGTAAAAAAAACCAAACGAAAACGTAAAAAAAAGGCGGATAGGCGAAAACGTAAAAAACAGACGAAAACGTAAAAAAACAGACGAAAACATAAAAAACGGACGAAAATGTAAAAAATTAGACGAACACGTAAAAAACTGACGAAAACGTAAAAAACTGACGAAAACGTAAAAAAACAGACAAAACGTAAAAAAACTGACAAAAACGTAAAAAACAGACAAAAACGTAAAAAAACAGTTGAAATGTAAAAAAAAGACAAAAACGTGAAATAACTGACGAAAACGTTAAAAAACGGACGAAAATGTAAAAAAACTGACGAAAACGTAAATAACGGAGGAAACGTAAAAACCAAACGAAAACGTATAAAAACAGACAAAAACGTAAATTAACTGACGAAAACGTTAAAAAACGGACGAAAACGTAAAAAAACAGATGAAAACGTAAAATAACTGACGAAAACGGTAAAAAACGGACGAAAACGTAAAAAAACGGGCGAAAACGTAAAAAACAAACGAAAACGTAAAAAACAGATGAAAACGTAAAAAAACAAACGAAAACGTAAAAAAACGGACGAAAACGTATAAGAACGTACAAAAACGTATAAGAACGTAAAAAACGTAAAAAATGTAAAATAAAGTAAAAATACGTACAAAATGTCAAAAAAAAAGTCAATTAATAGTAATTTGGGCAAGATTTGTCAACTCTACAAATAATGAGGGAGTGGTAGTGTGAGTTTTAGTAAATTTACAATTTTGGTCCCTCCATGTTTTGTTTAATCTTAAATCTTATCTTTTTAATTTAATAAAATGAATGATCTAAATTTGTCCCTTAATATGTAAGGAGAAACTAGTATGCAAAATAACTCACTTTTAAAAAAAGCATGCACATGGAATACATCTAAAGGGTACAACCTGTACCACAAAACCAGGTGGTATTGGAAAACCAGGTGGTATACAATTGTTGTGTTGTCAAGTTGTCATTGGATATCAGTTTACTGTTGCTTTAGTCATGGCTACAAAACCCTACATATTACGTATATAGTTTTTATTATTAAAATAATTAACATATGTGGTTGCTTTGAGCTTTCTTGTCAGTGATTGGTTGGTGATGTGTCAACATATAGAGTTGCATGATGGTCAGGCGAAAAGGGTGTTTTTAGTTATTGTCTACAATCACATTTTTAGTGTCTCACAACGGATAATTATTGTACTACTAGAGACTGTATAAAAAGTTAAAAATGGAACACTTGTTCAAAATCGAGTGTTGTTCTATTTGGTGTCATTATAAGCTAGCAAAAACCAAACAGAGTGTGCCATTTTTCTGTTACAAAAACATTTATTTGAATCCTCAACGCGTATAGCATAATTTGCAAAAATGCATGCATAATACATATATCAATTGATCTAAAACAGTATTAAAATAGCAACTGGGAGCAAGGGGAGAAGCCATGGTTTGGCCGAGGTAGTTCCGGCAATTCACACGAAGACCCCTCCCCCGCCCTACTTTTCTCTCAGTGGGAAAGTGGGGGGGATAAACTAGAGGATCAAAAATACCCCTAATCCAAATAGTTGGAGGATAATAGATATCAATAAATCTAAAGCGCGCGGGGGGAAAGGGGGGGGTCTCTATCAATAAAATAGATTAGACAGATGGGAGTGATTGACGTCTCTTCTTGGTGAGGTGTGGGGGGGGGGTTATTGGAGTTGTGTGTGTGTGTGTTTGGGAATGGGATGGTGATGTGGTGGGGGTTGGGGGGTGTGGTTTTTTTTGGGATTGTTTTGTTATGGTTTTTGTGTTATTGGGTTTGGGTGTGAAGGTTGTATCATATTTTATGGGTGGGGTGAGTTATATTATGAGTGAGGGGTGTTTAAGTATTGATCAATTCAATTTAACGGAAAATGTATTGGATAGCATGATTTTGATCTTAGATGTAAAACATGAAATGTTGTTAAGGTTATTGTATTGTTGATTTAGCCGGCACTACAAGAAAAAGGAGAACAGGTGACCAAGTTTTCCCGGGCGACAGGAAAACACACTAAACGACAAAAAGCCGTCCGACGTGGCAACAATTCTCATAGACTTTTTTAGTCAAAGTTTGGTTAGATTTTCCCGGGCGACATGTCGCCCGGGATAAGTTGGTTAAAATTTGACCGTAAAACTCAACGAAAATCTTGGCGGCATTTTTTCCTGCTCACTTTCCCGGGCGACATGTCGCCCGGGAAAACTTTACAATTTTTTTTAATTCGGTTGAATGTTTAAACGTCGTAATTAGTGTTAATTAACGTTGGTTTCTTTTTCCCGGGCGACATGTCGCCCGGGAAACTATTTATTAAAATTCAACATAAAAAATTGTAACGAAATTCCTGGCGGCAAATTTCCCCGCTTATGTTTCCCGGGCGAAATGTCACCCGGGATTAGGTATTTTATAAAAAAAAATTAATTATGCTTATAAATCATTATTTTTTATAAAATATATTTTATAAATAATAACTTATAAAGATACTTATAAAATATATAATTCCCGCCTAAGAATTCCCACCTAGAATTTCCGCCACAACTTCCCGCCTAAAAATTCTGAGGATTTTAACTATAAATATGATACTTACACAGCACCACCACCACCACCAACTCTTATCCTTACAAACTCTTTACACCACCACCATCACCACCTAGTTTTGTAACTTATGCAAATGGAGTCGTATGAATCTTTTATGTGTCGATGTGAAGGTGGTAATGTAGTGTTGAGACAATCACATAAACCACACAGCTTTGGCAAACTTTACTATGCGTGTCCTCGTTCAAAGTAAACGCAATGTATAAATAATTTGTTTTTTAAAATGACATTCCTTATGATTTTTTATCGTTTAACAGCCTTCCCAAAAAAATCATGGATGTGGAT
The DNA here is from genome assembly GCA_026074375.1 of Tanacetum coccineum. Taxonomy (NCBI): domain Eukaryota; kingdom Viridiplantae; phylum Streptophyta; class Magnoliopsida; order Asterales; family Asteraceae; genus Tanacetum; species Tanacetum coccineum. The sequence continues at coordinate 2,924 of BQNB010035461.1, read as the reverse complement.
ATTTTAAATGGAAGGATGAGATCACTTTTGGAAACGCAAGTTCTTTTTCGGGACCGACAACACCTTCAAATTCTTCTTCGCGTGCAAGTTCTTCTTCAGGATCCTCTAGAGCCGCACTTAGTCCTGGAAACACAGAGTGCTCAAACTGCAAGCTCTTAACTATGAAGATAAAGATACTAGAGGCAAGACTAGCCATGGAGAAGAATCCTGATGACCACCCGTGTGAGTCAGCTGCAATACTTCATGAGCTTTTAAATGAAATGGAAAACCTTCGTGTGGAGTAGTAGTTAGTGTATTTGGTTGAATGTGCTAGAATAAAGGAGATTGAGGGGATGCCCACGTTTCCATGTTTTCACCATTTTAGGATGTAGTGGTTTATGTTTGTGTCATGTTTTTTTTAATAAGAGTTCTTATGTTTATATGTATACAAAAAATTGCTCCACCTAAACATAAAGGGTATTTGACATACACATTTTTATTCAAGAACACATAATATTGGGTCCTCCTGTTGTGACATCTAATGTACAACGATAGACGATATCGACTCAGTCCATATGAACATCTAATGTACAACGATAACATAAACGACCATCCTTGTTTGAACAACTAATGTACAACGTATAACATATCGACATCTCCGTTGAACATCTAATGTGTAAATGGATAATATATCGACTTATCTCGTTGAACATCTAATGTACATACGATGAACATAACGTACTCATCCCGTTTTAACATCTAATTTACAACGATAGCAGAGATCAATCGCGAATAAGGAAGATCAAGAAGGAAATAATTCACCGGAGATTGAGACACTTACTTATCATGTTCTAGCTACTTATGGGTGATTTCTAAGTAGTTTTGTTACCTTTGATATGACTATCATCGTTATAATGTAACACGATAACATATTGAATTCTCCGTTGGGCATCTAATGTACAACGATAACATATCGACTCATCCGTTGAACATCTAATATGTAACGATAACATATCGACTCATTCGTTGAACATCTAATGTACAACGATAACATATCGACTCATCCGTTGAACATCTAATGTAACACGATAACATATCGACTCATCCGTTGAACATCTAATGTACAACAATAGATATCGCGCTTCATGCGTTGAACATCTAATAGTTACAACAATAACATATCGACTCATCTGTTGAAACATGCTAATGTAACGGTAACATAATCGCTCATCCGTTGAACATCTAATGTGTAACGATAACATATCGACTCATCCGTTGAACATCTAATGTACAACGATAACATATCGACTCACCCGTTGGACATCTAAAGTAATGTTACTCAAAGTGTTTACTGAATTAAAGTTTGCAGTTGCACCAGTCTCTCATATGACAACACATTGAATTTTTACAATATGTCAAGTTCACATCCGTCGATCATGACATGAATTTTCTTAACAAAATTTTAGTTGAGCCAATGCTTTTGATTTTTGACTCATCCGTTGAACATTTAATGTACAACGATAACATATCGACTCATGCGTTGAACATCTAATGTGATAACGATAACAGATCAACCTAAGCCGATGAAACGACTAATGTAGAACCATACCATCATAACTCGTCCCCGTTGAAACGTCCTAATGTACAACCAAACATATCGACTCATACGTTAAACCTCTAATCTATACCCAAACCATATCGACCTCATCCGTTAGTACCACTATGTATAACCCTAACATAGTCGACTCAACCATTGAACCCTCTATTGTAAAACCAAACCATATCGACTCTCCATTGAACGTCAAATGTATAACATACCATATCGCTCAACGTCGTTTAACGTCTAAGTACAACCATAACATATCGACCATACGTTGACCTGCTAATGTATAACCCTAGACAATCGACTCCACCGTTGAACCTCTAATGTATAACCCTACACATATCGTCGACTCGTCCGTTGAACGTCTAATGTATAACCATACCATATCGACTCGTCCGTTGAACGTCTAATGTATAACCATACCATATCGAGTCGTCCGTTGAACGTCTAATGTATAACCATACCATATCGACTCGTCCATTGAACGTCTAATGTATAACCATACCATATCGACTCGTCCGTTGAACGTCTAATGTACAACCATAACATATCGACTCATACGTTGAACCTCTAATGTATAACCCTAACATATCGACTCATCCGTTGAACCTCTAATGTATAACCATACCATATCGACTCGTCCGTTGAACGTCTAATGTATAACCATACCATATATTTTATAAAAAATAATTTTAAATAATAATTATATACGAACCGACCAGAACGAACCGAGAAACCGGACCGACCCAGCCGAAACGAACCGATTATATATTTTATAAAAAATAATTGTAAATAATAATTATATATTTTATAAAAAATAATTTTAAATAATAATTATATACGAACCGACCAGAACGAACCGAGAAACCGGACCGACCCAGCCGAAACGAACCGATTATATATTTTATAAAAAATAATTGTAAATAATAATTATATATTTTATAAAAAATAATTTTAAATAATAATTATATACGAACCGACCGGAACGAACCGAGAAACCGGACCGACCCAGCCGAAACGAACCGATTATATATTTTATAAAAAATAATTGTAAATAATAATTATATATTTTATAAAAAATAATTATATACGAGCCGAAACGAACCGATTATATATTTTAATAAAATTTTTAGTAAAAATATAGTTTTGATATATTAAAAAAAAATTAGTAAAATTTTTAATAAAACCTTCCCGCTCGCCCGGGAAGGTTATATAAAAAAATTTACTAATTTTTTTTAATATATCAGAACTATATTTTTACTAAAAAGGTTTCCCCGGCGACATGTCGCCGGGGAAACCTTTTTTATATTTGCTGAAAATGCCCTCCAAAATTTTCGTTGTG
>BQNB010035460.1:13597-47213 GCA_026074375.1 Tanacetum coccineum | reverse complement strand
ACTCCTTTATCCTGTAAATCTATTTGCGGATTGCCCTGCACATTAGTTAAGAAAATCAGTTTCTTTTGGGGACCCAAGTCATCACTGACTTGGATCTGCCTTGTGCATCAACATAATCAAACTTTTTTAGGGTGATTGATGAACTATTGTGTTTAGAAACATGGTCTAAAACTTTAGTCTTTTTTTTGCAAACCCAACAAGCTGAGGCCTTAACAACATTAACATTATTTCCCTTAACAACATTAACTACTGCTTTTGGGCTAGCAGCATTAACTACTTCTTTTGGCCTAGCTGTATTAAATTTTTTATCCTTAACAGTATTAACACTCTGATTAAAATTACTATTTTTAAATGTTGTATTCTTGTTAATGGCCACTTAACAGTTGAATATGCTAATTTGGAAAGATTTGTCATTGGTCTAGCACTATTCATTGTTATTTTTAGGTGAGCAGTATTAACTTGTCTGGCAGTATTAAGTGATACTAGGCCAGACTTCATTAGTACTTCTCTTGGAACCATGTTCTTTTTAGGGCATGGGTGAGTATTTTTGGCAAAATTATGATGATTCACCCATTTAGCATTGTTCCAAATAGGTTTTGTATTTTGAAACTATTTTTGATTCACCTTTTTACAATCTACCTACAAGTGATCAAAACTTCCTCAAATATAACAAGCTTTATTAAACATCTCAAAATTACTTCATAATCTTTGAGACATCATATTATTCCAGTTTCTTTGATTGCCTCTAGGTATATCAATGTTTTGCCTACTTTGCTCAACATGATTGATAGTTTTCCTAGCAGACTATTACAAGGCCCCTAAGAGTATATTAAATGCGATTGAAATATCTTAAGAGGGATTAACCATATTATGGGTAAGGTAGTATGAACATTGTTACCGATGGTATCCTTTCTACACTTCTTGCATTTCCCTAGACGTCTATGCCAATTTAATATCTTATGGCTAGTTTTCTAAAGCTTAACGCACACATTCATCATAAGAAGCAACAGTAAAAGGATCTACAATCCAACTTTTATGCAATCATAAGCAAATATAAAGGAGGGTTTAGCCTAACATGTTATAAATAAAGCAAGAGCATAAATCAATCAAATAATACATAGACATATTGAATGATTAAAGATTGATAATATTACTTGATTAAAACGTGGATTAAGGTCAGTTACAATAGTGTTTTGAGGCCCTAAAGTCGGCCTAAAAGCTGACAGAATAGTTAGGGTTCAGCTCCCAAAAGTTATACAAAGTTACACACTTAAAACCCTAAATTCGGTTTAATATATATAGATAAATCATCGCGACGACGTCCAGTTATAGTCGCGACACCGTCACCAATGAAATCTTCTAGATCTGATTTCAGTCGGTTACATCCTAATGCCATCGTTAATTACCTGACGTCGTCACTAGATAGATTGCGACGGCGTCTCTTTATGCTTGCGACGCCGTCTCCACACTCTGTGAGCACGATTCTTCAAGAGATTTGGTGTAGGTCCGTAGTCTTGTTTGTTTCTTCTCCAAATGAGCCCAAGTCACGTGTATTTCCTCCAAATGTCATCCAAGTGCTAAAAACCTGAAAACAAACGATTAAGCACATAATGTGAGCATATTTGCATGATTTAAGGGGTTAAATGACCCCGAAATAGTATATAAAATGACACCCATCAATCTTGCATGGGAACGATTCAACGACTCACTCTATAACTGTCTTGAACATAAAATTAATAAACATGAATAGTTACAAATTTTCTACCAAGGACTGGACATTGAAACCAGACGGAAGGTGGATTTCAAGGGACCTATTCCAAGAATGACACTAACAGCTGGGATAAAAGCCAATATCGAATTATCAAAACATTTACTCTCTTGGTATAAGGAAGGAGACTTCAAAAACATTATCTAAACGTTGTTTTTAAACAAATTAACAATTTTGAGCAAAACATAAATGATATTACCAAGGATGTTTGAATGGCGCGGCACAAATATAAAATTTCCGATGAAGGAAGGATCTCTAAAACGGAAGAAACCTTGTGCACCTTCATTGAAGAATCTAGTAGGAAATAGAGAGAAAACGAAAACTTATTTTGGAAGATTAAGAAGAATACGACAAAATATTTAAGAAGCAAGCCTCTTCTATATAAACTATTAAACGCCACCTGGGACGAATTGCTGAAATGATACATGGGAGAGGAGTTGGGAGCCTCCCAAGCTTTACCGAAACAAATTCAAGAGGATTGGCACACGCCATAACCACTAGAAGTAGGCTCAATTATAACCACCCAAGAATCCTCTTGAAGAAATTAATGATACCCAAGATAAAACCACATAAAACATATCAACAAAAAAGGAGGTAACACATGACAGTCAAAAAAATATAACTAAAACTTTTGCCTCTCCTATTCCATTTCCCAGACGACTAAAAAAGGAAAAGGAAAAAGAACAATTCCAAAAATTCTTTAAAAATATTTAACGACTCAGTATAAATATTCCATTTATCGAAGCTCTAGAACAAATGCCTAAATATGCTAAATTCATGAAAGATCTTCTGACACAAAGGGGAAGAGGTAATCAAAGATTACATTAAATGAACAATGCTCAACAGTGTTTTTAAACAAAATTCATCTCAAAGAAAAAGATCTCGAAAGTTTTACTATACCATGCGTTATAGGGCAAGGGGGAATCAATAAAGCATTGGCTGACCTTGGGGCTAGCATTAGCCTTATGCCATACTCAATGTTCTTAAGATTAAACCTTGGTAAATTAAAACCTACGCGTATGTGTATCGAATTAGCCAATAAATCCACTTAAATTCCAAGAGGGATTGCGGAACATGTCATTGTTAAAATCAATAGGTTTGTCTTCCCAGCTGACTTCGTAGTTCTTGATATGAAAGAAGACCACAAAATTCCTATCATTTTGGGAAGACCATTCTTAGCCACTGCTCATGCCATGATAGATGTCTTCAATAAAAAATCTCTTTCAAACTTAGGAATGAAACTATCACCTTCGACATTGAAAAATCCATGAGATTTCCACCTTCAGATGATGTCACATGCCACTCTGTTGATATAATCGACCTTTCCATTCTTGACCATGTTCAAGAAATTCTCTCTTCGGAACCTTTTGACTCATTCTTATTTGAACCCATTGATCATCACTTACCTACCAAAATCAATAGTCTATGGGATGACAATGAAGGAGAACAGGACCGGATTAATCGGATTTTGGAAAATCTAGAACATGAATCTGAAGGTTATACCAAACCCACTCTTTTGTGGCGAACATGTTTGAGGGAGAGAAACCTACCACCAAACTTAAAGACTTACCCTCCCATTTGGAATATGCTTTCCTTGGTAATAATCAAGAATTCCCCGTTATGATGTCTTCATTATTATCTGCCCAAGAAAAGGATTTACTTCTTGGAGTTCTTGCGAAAGATAAGAGTGCTTTGGCATGAAAGGTTGCCAATATTAAAGGTATTAGCGCATCTTTTTGCACTCACGCAATTTTGACGGAAGATAATTTTTAAACATGTAGTTCAACCTCAATGCAGATTAAATCTTAAAGTTCAAGATGTAGTAAAAGCCGAAATCGTAAAGCTTCTCGATGCCGGTTTAATCTATGCCATTTCTGACAGTCCATGGGTAAGCCCATACATGTGGTCCTTAAAAAAGGAGGAATCACAGTTGTTACTAACAAAGACAACAAACTTGTTCCAACCCGCACCGTGAATGGGTGGAGGGTTTGCATTGACTACAGGAAACTCAATGATGCCACAAGAAAAGACCATTTTTCTTTACCCTTCGTTGATCAAATGTTGGAACGATTGTTTATAAATGAATATTATTTCTTTCTGGATGGGTTTTTAGGATACTTCCAAATTCCTTTAGCACCTCAAGACCAAGAAAAAACTACCTTCACTTTTCCTTATAAGACATTTGCTTATAGTAGAATTCTCTTCGGTTTATGTAATTCTCCTGCCACATTCCAATGATGTATGACAGCAATCTTCCATGACATGTGTAAGGACTTCATGGAAGTGTTCATGGACGACTTCTCTATTTTTAGAATTTCCTTCGATTCTTGTCTCAACAATTTATCAAAGATGCTAGCTAGGTGCTAAGAAACTAACCTCGTTCTTAACTGGGAGAAATGCCATTTCATGGTTAAAGAAGGAATAGTTTTAGGGTATAAGATATCCAAGGCTAGGATAGAGGTAGACAAAGCTAAAGTAGATGTTATCGCCAAATTACCTTACCCAAGGGAATACGAAATTTCTTAGGGCATGCTGGGTTTTATAGAAGATTCATTAAGGATTTCTTAAAAATCGCCCGACCTATGACTCAATTACTAATGAAGGACACAAAATTTGTCTTTTCTAATGAATGCATTGAGTCATTTGACATCCTTAGGAACAAACTAACAACTTCCCCAGTCATCATTGCCCCAAATTGGGACCTGATTTTGAATTAATGTGCGATGCTAGTGACTATGCCGTGAGGGCTGTATTAGGACAACGGGTTGATAAAAAATTTCGACCGATTTATTATGCTAGTAAAACTATGAATGACGCTCAAGAACATTACACTACCACTGAAAAATAACTTTTAGCGGTTGTGTACGCTTTTGACAAATTTAGATCTTATTTGATAATGTCCAAAACTGTGGTCTACACCGATCATTCGGCCCTAAAATATCCTTTTTAGCAAACAAGACACAAAACCTAGGCTCATAAGGTAGGTTTTTTTCCTCTAGGAATTTGCTATTGAAATAAAGGATAAAAGGGGTTGGAAAACCTAGCCGCTGACCATCTTTCTAGATTAGAAAATCCAAAGTTAGAAGAATTAGACGAAGATGCTATACATGATTCCTTCCCTGACGAACAACTCATGGTTATTAATATAAAGGAAGCAGAAACCGACCCATGGTATGCAGATTACGCCAAGTTCCTTGTCTCAAAAATCGTTCCACAACACTTGACATATCATTTGAGAAAGAAATTCCTATTTGATGTTAAGAAATACATATGGGACGACCCATATCTATTTAAAACATGTCCTGATGGAATTGCAAGGTGATGTGTTTTTGGTAAGGAATTACACGAGATCCTCGAACATTGCCATACAGGACCAATTAGAGGACATTATGGGGCCGATATTATCGCAAGAAAGGTCTTCAAATCAGGATCCTATTGGCCAAATTTTTTTAAGGATTCTGCCATATATGTTCGAGAATGTGATGCCTGTCAAAGGGGCGGGAATATATCCTCCAGAAACCAAATGCCCCTGACCAATATTATCGTTAGTGAGGTTTTCGACATTTGGGGAATTGACTTCATGGGACCCTTCCCTTCATCATGAAATAACGAATACATCCTCGTAGACGTCGACTAGGTTTCAAAATGGGTTGAGGCTGAAGCCCTGCCTACTAACGATGCTCGAGTAGTAGTTAAATTCCTTCAGAAACTATTTTCTAGATTTGGGGTCCCAAAAGCTCTAATAAGTGATCGTAGGACACATTTTTGTAATTCCTTTATCGAGAAAACATTAAAAAATATAGAGTTACGCATAGACTTGCTACTCCATATCATCCTCAAACAAGTGATCAAACTGAAAACACTAATCGGGCCATCAAACATATATTAGAAAGGACCGTAAACGGGAACAGGAAGGAATGGGCAGATAAACTTGATGATGCACTTTAGGCATTTAGGACAGCTTATAAGGCACCCATTGGAAGCACTCTATTTAGGATTGTTTACGGAAAAGCATGCCACTTGCCGCTTGAAATGGAGCATAAGGCATATTGGGCCCTCAAAAAAATAAACCTAGATTTAGATGCAGCAGGAAAACATAGGTTCCTTCGGTTAAACCAATTAGATGAATTAAGAACAAAAGCTTATGAGCATTCACGAGCATATAAAGAGAGGACTAAATGGTGGCATGATTCTAAAATTATGGATAAGGAATTTCAGGAAGGAGAGGAGGTGTTAGTTTTTATTCAAGATTAAAACTCTTTCTGGGAAAACTAAGAACTATGTGGTACGGACCTTACACGGTAAGTAGAGTATATCCATATGGGACCATTGAGGTATGTGGAAAGGACGGAGTCAGGTTTAAAGTTAATGGACATAGGTTGAAGAAGTATTATGGGACAGATATGAATGATACAATGAAACATTATATTTTGCAAAAACGTAGAGTAGGCATGAGTCTAACTTAAAGACTCATTAATAAACAAAAGTGCTTGTCGGGAGATAACCTATTTTTATATCAATAAATTTCATTTTCCGCATATTAGTTGGTTTGCAGGTTCTACTTTATTTTATACGTTCCAGCAGTTAGGAGGCAATTTTTGAGACCGACTCGACCCATAATCATGTGGTAGCCTTGCTGGTTTAGCAGCAGTTACGGCGTAACGTACAAAGTTACGCCGTAACCTATTCAATTACGACGTAAACCTTCTTATGGTTGAGCCGTAAACTTATAAACTAAAATTTTTAAATACCATAAGATTACGGCATAACCACCAGAGTTACACCGTAACCACTTTCTGAGAAACCTTAAAATTAAGTTTTAACGTATTGCTAAACCTTGTATATCTAAATGAACTTTGTGGGTATGTTCTCTGAAAACCCTCACAAGACTTCACTCGTCCACTTGGGCCACCAAGTGGTTTAAAAGGCTTGTTGCATATGCTAAATGCAACTGTGATTTCTACGAAAGTGAGTTAGGTTTGTATTTCTTGTATATTTCTCTTTGAGAGATTTTATGCTATTAGTTTGTTTTAGTGATCACAGGGGAAAATGAGCTTGCTCAAGAAGGAGATTTTCTAGACTTCTCCGCTAGCTTATTATATTCAGAAGCAAAGCTTAAGGGAGTTTCTTGTCCTAATTTTACTATTCCTGTTTATTTCATTTCCTTAATGTACAATATGGACATTGTACAAAACAAGTGGGGGGATGGGAGTAGAATTATCACTTGACCTATTCTTGCGTTTGATTTTCTAGTTTTCTTTAAAAAATGATGCCGATTTAAAAAATTTGACATGTTTTTCTTACTGAACTAGAATTAATCTTTGCTGAATGCACATTACCCTTTATTATTACTTGGTGAGGTTTAAGCCTAACGTTCCTTTTTCATCTCATTATACAAAAATCCACCAAAATATTAAGTGTGCCGGTAGTATTGTAGACTTTAAAACTTGGCTTGTACATCATTTTGAGACCTAATTGATTAGCAGGAATAGATGGTTCGAGAAGGCAACATTTAGGAACTCACCCAAATAAGCCTATATGTGTGTGTTTATAGACTTGTTACACTGACTTGTCAACCTCCCATGTTAAAACCCTTTTGTTGCACTCTTCATTAGTGCAAGATACCCCTAGATCACCATAATTGAGCCAATCTATGTTTTCACCCAATATTATATGTTTCGTTACACCATTTCATCTTAGCCAACCTTGTAGTCTATATTTATCTTTGTGTTGAAATTTCTGGCTACCTAAGTCCATGGTTCAGGAAAATGGTTCGAAGATTGGCACTTTCGTTGATGACATACTATTTTGATCATGGAAGACCCCCCAGTATTATCACTTTCGATACTATTTATCTTAACGCAATATGTTATATACAGGAGTATTGTAAAAAAAGATGGTGCAACTATAAGCCACCTAATGATAAAACTCCTGATGTTGGTTACGTAATACAAAACCAAGTAAGTAAAAAGGTGGTGCAACTAAAGCCACCTAGTGAATTTGGGGATGGTGCAACTATAAGCCATCCAATGTATAGTGGTTTGGCTACGAATCTCTTCTTTGCCCTACTCTACTCCCCGAGTATCCGACTCGAGATTTCACTATGTCAACAAGCTCCCTTCAGGTGGATACAACCGTTACACATCGATTATACCAATTTTCGACACTAAGCTAGATGTCGAGTTCTAATCTTAGCTAGAACCAATATGCCACTTCACAATTGTATTTTACGGCCTAAAATACTAACCGACACACATACAATACTTCTGGACTTATACAATATCCGGATCTACACAACTACACAAGAATAAAAACAAAGAGATCGAATCTAGAAGAAGATCGTAACAAAGTTATGTATGGTCACACTAAACTACAACACTTCGATAGAATACATATACGAAATCTGCATGATGAGCGAATCATACCCCGAAAATGAAACACTTAACCGTTAAGAGTATAGAGTGGAATTTTGATCCTCTTTTTCCGTGAGGTGATTCGGCTTTGATGTTTTCTAGCATAAGTCTTTTTATAGATTCATTTCCTTGAGTTAAGTTAGAGAAATCTTTTATAAACAATTCTAACAGGTCTGCTTGTAGGGCAAGCAGAAGTCCAAATGGGGGGATATTTGCATAACATCAAATATTTGATACTTTTTAGTGTCAATTTTCCCTTAAAAATACTTGCAAGTGTCTTATAAATACTTGAATTTGATACTTTTATGGTTATTTCGTTATTTTCAGGTAAAATGTAAGTATGTGAAAATACTTGCAATTGTCTTATAAATACTTGAATTCGATACTTTTATGGTTATTTCGTTGTTTTCAGGTAAAATGCAAGTATGTCACAAGAAACACGGGAAAATGACGTAAAAATAAGGAAAACACAGATTCTTACGAGACTTTATGGCGTAACCCCTACGACAGTGTTACGCCGTAACATATTCAAGGCAAGACACGTCACCCAGCAGGATTACGCCATAACCACGCAAAAGGTTTACGCGGTAACATTTTTATTATGGAAGGCTAAGACATCTGAGTCAGCATTACGGCGTAACAATTAGACACTTGATTACGCCGTAACATCCTTTAAGCCTGCAATATAGAAAGTGCACGTCAACAGTTTACGGCGTAAACCTCTAAAAGGTTACGCCGTAACATATTTAAAATCTATAAATAGAGGCCTCATTCAGCCACTTTAACATCAACCATTCTACAGCAGATCCAAGGGGTGATCAAGGCCTACATAGCTCAAAGAATTCTACCAGAAGTCCAAGGGAGATCACACGTATATTACTTTTGTATTAAATAGTTCATAAACCACTCCTGTAAGAATTATGAGTTTTCCATCCATGATTACCTTTATTAATTCTTGTTGTGTTGTTTCGATGAGCGGCTAAGCACTTCAAGTGCTGGCCTAGTCATGAATTTACTATCGTTATAATGTTTGTTTCCTGTTAGATCATAGTTTCGTTGGATATCCTTTGACTATCATGTAACCCTCGGTTTTGGTAGTATTTTGGGTGGTTTAGATTCTGTTAATCTTGTTATTAGATTACCAATTGAACATGAGATTAGCAATGGTACTAGGGAAGATTTTGCACCCTATCCCTAGTGTAGGAACTAACCCCGTTACCCCCTCTATCACTTAATATACTTAAAAAGCACAAAAACTCTTTCAGAGAGAGTTAATAATCTGTATAGGTTATTAGACTAGTTCTTGGGATAGTTGGGATTAATCACTATGACCTGGTTGTCCTACCTTCGTGACTTTCGGGGGATTCGAGATCGCAGGAATTATAGGACAGACTAAAGATATCTATTCAGGTCTGTCGACTTCAGAAACCACTAATGAAACCATGGTGTAACATTGCACAGGAAAACGTAGTTATAACGGTAGTAATGAATTGGCTAGGCTAGCACGCCTTTCTTTTTGATTACTTCTATCTCTTTTAATTTTCGCATATTTACTTTCCTGTTATTTTCAAAATGAATCTCAAACCATTTTCAAAACGTGACAATTCAAATTAAAACTAATTGACACTTAGCTCTTGGGACGAACTCGAATTTACCATCTCTACACTACTCACGATCGGGTTTTCTGCCCGTTAGTGCGTTTGTCAGGTGAATTGAATTTTATAAATTTAAAACTTGAATAAAATATAATTTAAAATAAATATGCATCATTTATTGTAACAACCCGAGTTTTACGACGCGTATGACGATCGTGGATTCGACGACATAATTATTATTTTATAAGTTCATGTGAACGAACGTCGACATTTAAAAATTTTATTTGTCATGAATAGTTATTTTCGTATTTTATTACGAACGGAATTTAGAAAATTTTATTTTGGTCTTTTCGCAAGTCAACGTTTGACCGCGCAATCGTTAAACGTTTTGGGCTTCATAATAAATTTCGACGCGTCTCGTTGATGTTTTATTTTTTTAAATTATATTTTTACGGACTCCGTTGTCATTTGTTCCTTGCAAGGTGGTTAATGCCGATCATGAGACGGCCAAATATACAATATCTCTCAAGCAGTTAACAATATCTATGAACGTATCTTTTTTTTGTCTAATTTACTCTCAGTAACTCAAATTAATGAGGAAAGGACGACAGAGATCCTACAATGCAAATTACCGCATAAGGAGCAAAATCCAAGGAATTTTACACTTCCTTGCACTATTAGTAATTTTAACTTTTAAGCTATGGCCGATTTAGGGGCTAGTGTAAATGTCATGCCTATGGGTATATTTGAATTCTTGAAGCTGACCAACCTTAGGAAAACCAATATGCTTTATAGAGTGGGAATCTGACTGAAGAAAATCACATTAGGGGTGGTTAAAAACATTCTAGTAGGAATTGATAAATTCTTATTCCCTTCTAATTTTGTGATCATCAATAAGACCCTTAATGAAACTATTATCTTAGGCAGACCCTTTCTAGCTACCATTCATGCTAAATTCATGTTTTTAACAGGGAAATTTCACTTGGGATAGGTAACGATAGAATTATGTTTGACACGGAGAAAAAAGAACCTAACTTTATGATCCCTACAAAAAATCCTTATGATGAATTCAATCAGTAATAATGAACCTAGTTTCCCCTTAGGAAACCATTATTAAAAACAGACAATCTGTAGGATAGGCAAAAACAAATGATTAAAAAGAAATTAAGGCTTGACAAATACCATTCCATTACGTCAACAGTTTTGTAAAACATATTGTGCAACTCTTACTATGGAAAGATGTGGCCCAACTCTGACCCTGACAGAGTATTAGTCCACGGGAGGGGGAAATTTACAAAAGAGCTAAGGCCGAGAATTTAAGAATTTGGTACTGTAACCATGATAATGAAAGAAAAAATATGAAAGGGGTAGGACTATCATTTTCTGATTTCTTATTAGTCGGATATGGAGGTTGTCAGCTGAATGACGTAATTTGGGGACAAAGTTATACGGAATGGTATAAAGAAAATTCACTTGATAACAAACCTAGGCCTAGGGACTACAATATAATAAAACTCTTTTTTTCTTTTTTAGAGAATGGATGATAGTTAAAGTAGGACACACAAATGTGAACGAATCTGTAAAGAAGGCCTTGTTGAAATCCTGGGTCATCGATTGTTTCGAAGAGGCATTGGATCCTGACAAAGACCCTATGGAAAGAAGTTTGATGATTATATGTGGGTGTTTGATCTTGAAATTGAGCAACTAGCCGATGAATATGAATTAGGAATTAGAAAGAAGGGTATATTCTTTATATGTGTTGGGAAATATATTGTAAAAGACTTAATACTGGTAGTATAACAGTTAAGTCTGGCAGTACTTAGTTAGTTCTGGCAGTACTAAGTTAAGTCTGGCAGTACTATAGTTAGTACTGGTAGAGTGGCAGTACTATAGTTAGTACTGGTAGTGTTTAGTTAAGTCTGTTTATGTAACAGAATAGTGATAATAGTTATCTTAGAGATATTTTAGGAGATATCTTAGGAAAGGATATGCATTATCCTTTCACACGTTTTGTAAAGCCTTTTAAGGTTTCCTTGGTATATAAAAGGAACCCTACGACATAGAGTTTTATATAACAAATAGTAGCATTGAAGCTTAATAGAAATCAATAGAAAAGTTAGGTTATTAAAAAAAAAAAAAAAAATTTTTTTTTTTTTAATATTGTGTTCTTCTTAGGACTTGTGTTAAGATCCGCAATTAACGTTGGTATTCATAGTCAGTGTCTCTCACATAGTTGATTTGGATTTATTCAAGTTAGCTATTGTCTTACAAAGGCTATATAGATCCAAACACGAGGACCTACAAGTGGTATCAGAGCTAATAGAGGGACTCTAAGTAAGAAGAATCACTTGAACCATAAACAAACGCTTACTTTTAGATATTTACAAATGTCTCAACCTGCTAATGATGAGTTCTCTCAACATCTCAGTGATGATGAAGCATCAAACCATGAAGATGCATCAGACACTGGTGCTGCACTACATAACAATAAAGTGATTTCTCAAAGCAAACTAGCTATCATCAATATCAAAATCCTAATTTCTAAAGAAAAGTGGATGTATTGATATTGGGATAAGGAGAATTTGGGGGGGTACATTACGCCTTGAGTACATTGATAATGATGTTTGGAAGGTAATTCAGAATGGAAACTCCAATAAGAGAATTTCAACTGGAAAGGATGGGGGTTTTGAATACATTCCACAGTAACTGTGCTAGAAATTCAAGTTGTTGAAAAGGAAAGGAAGGCTAAGAATATTTTGTTGATGGCCATTCCCAGAAAACATATGAGAAGATTTCATGGAATGGATGATGCAAAAGAAATCTGGGAAGCCATCAAAACTAGGTTTGGTGGTAATGCAAATTCAAAGAAAATGCAGAAGGCTGTTTTCAAACAACAGTTTGAAGCATTTACAATATCCAGTTCAGAAGGGTTAGAAAAGGGATATGACAGATTCTAACAATTACTTTCATAGTTGGAAGATCATGGTGCTGAAGTATCAACTGAGGATGCAAATCATAAGTTTCTCAGATCTTTGCCCCCAGCATGGTCTAATCTGGCAATGACTATGAGAACTAAACCAGATGTTGACACTTTATCTATTGATGATATGTACAATAACCTTAGGGTTTTTGAGCAGGAAATCCAAGGTGCCTCAAAAACATTTTCAAGTGCTCAAAATGTTGCTTTTGTTTCACAAAGCAAAAGCAGCACTAATAAGGTTAAGTCTGGTTTTACTGGTGCCTACAGTACTTGCACTCCTTCTACTTCTTCAACCAATACTCCAGAAAAAGAAGCTCTTGCTGGTTTTGCTGATGAAGTTATTTATTCCCTCTTTGCCAAACAATCAGAGGACTGAGACTTGCTTCATGAAGACCTGGAACAGATTGATGACTTGGACATTGAAGAGATGAGACATAATGGGTCAGTCGCAATGATTGCTATTCGATTGAAGGGTTTTATAAGAAAACAGGAAGGAGATGTTCGTGTGATGGAAAAAGCACTGTGGTTTGACAAAAGAAGCTTGAATGCTTCAATTGTCACAAAACTGGTCACTTCGCTAGGGAATGTACAGCAAAGGGGACACATGATGGAAAGAAGAAGAGAGACTCTTTTTATCAACACCAAGAAGCTGGAAAGCAAAAGAAGAATCAGATGGGCTTGCTGACAATGGATGATGGTATTGTCAATTGGGGAAAACACACTGAAGATGAAGAGACAAATCATGCACTCATGGCTATCAGCTCTAGTAGTGAGGTATCTTTATGTTCTAAAACTTGCATTGATTCATACAATACCCTTAAAACACTGTGTGATGAACAAATGAATCAGTTAGGTGATCAAGAAGCGTAAATACTTGCCTATAGTCAAGCTGTTAAGAAACTAGAAGCTCAACTTGTTACTTTTCAAAAACAGCAACTTTCTCTAAATGAAAAGCTTACATTTCGGGCAAATGAAATATATGAAAAATATGAATAAAGCTTAAAAAATATAAGAGAATTTGAAATGAAAGCTGTAAAAGAAAGGAAACAATCACAGAAAACATTTAGATAGATTCATGGAAAGATTTTCCAGATTCTTTGGGAGATTAATTTAATTCTGGCATGAGTTCAAGTAGTGTAAAATTGGCTTAGGTATGATAATAACAATTCAACAAGGATGGTTCTAGTTATGAGGAAGAAATGAATTTTTCTGTTTTTAATTGTACAGAAAAGGACTCAGTTGGGAAACCTTTGTACAGTAGATTTACAAAAACTAATGACTTTAAAGGTGTTCCACATCTCTTAAGTGGAGATTATACTCCTAAACCACAAGAAGAAATTGATGAGTCCCCGTTGTATGTTTATGATAAAAAGGGACCCCAAGAGCCTTAAACCCAGTGTATCAGATGATAGATCCAGTGAATATTCTACCTGTCAATCTAATGACAGTGCAGGATCTATTAGAACTTCCTCTGTACATTCTGTTGATCTTGAATCTAAGATTTCCAGAGTACCTCAAGAAGTGTATGTGTCTAAACATACTACAACAAATGAAAAAGGTGTGTCTACCC
This sequence comes from Tanacetum coccineum, assembly GCA_026074375.1. Lineage (NCBI taxonomy): Eukaryota > Viridiplantae > Streptophyta > Magnoliopsida > Asterales > Asteraceae > Tanacetum > Tanacetum coccineum. The sequence goes on along the minus strand of BQNB010035460.1, from coordinate 32,887 downwards.
CAAAATCAAAAGAGGTTGAACCTAGTTGTGTCGCACACATAAAAACTCCTAGGCAACCTATCAAAAATCAAGAAAAAACCACCTTTATGTTAACAGGAAAGAATTGAATGCTATGATGGTAGAGAACTAGGGAAAGTACTCTTCAACAAAGAAGAAATGTTTTGTTTGTGGTAGTCTATGCCATTTGATCAAAGATTGTGACTATTATGAAAAGAAAATGGCAAGAGAGGCTGGGTTTGAGAAACAAAGGGTTTTTAATACTGGTAACATGGTGGCAAAACCAGTATGGACTAATGATGACAGGATTAATCATGATAATCAATTTGTTCCTAGACTAGTACAACTTAATGCTGGTAGGCCAAACATTAATTCTGTTAGGCCTAATATCAATACTGGTAGGACAAATATTAATTCTGTTAGGCCTAATGTTAATACTGTTAGATCTAGACAGCCTTGTACTACCAGACCTCAAACAACTTTATTCCTTAAAGACCACAGGTGGATTCTTTTTAATCAAGAAGGAATTTTATAAATCACATTCATCTGTAACCAGACCCTTTGCAAAAAATACAGCACAAATGTCTCACTCTCATGCTGTAAAGGGAAATTAGGGATCTGCTGTTAAGACCTTAGTAGGTTATAATTGGAGAACCACTAGACCAAACTCCAATTGTAATGGTGGACCAACTTTTATTAGAACTGTGATTACGAAAAGTCCACAAGGCAGACCCAAGCTTGTACAGGCCTGGGTCCCTAAGAGAAACTAATTTCTTTTTTTAACTAAATTCTGGCTTAAGTAGTATTAATTCTGGTAGTTAGTAGTATTAATTCGGGTAGTTAGTTTAAGTTAATTCTGGTATTATACAAACTCCCGCAGCATGTTTTTTTTCTTTGTTTTAGACTAATTCTTGCAGGAATAGCATGGATTTGCAGCTGTAAGGAAGTGTTGATAAGTCTTTGTTTGTAAGTCTTCAGGTACATTACATTACTTCTGGGTTGAAAAAGAGTTAATTCAGGTTAAAACATATTTAATTTTGGTTGACCAAAGTTAAGTCTGGTAGTGTTAACTTTAATTCTGGTAGCTTACCGTTAGTGCTGGTTGCGGGAAAATTGACTTTTGCTGTTTAAACACTGTTTAAATGTTACCATTACAGATTTTTACGGCGCTATTGTCGTTAACAAAAAAGCATATATATAGATAAAGTTTGATTTCTCTTTCATACTTATCTTTTATTTGCTATCTCCTCTTATCAAAGTAAAAATCTTCTTTATCTTTACAAAGGATATATTCAATTTTCTTTTTACCAGCATCTTGCACCTCACTCGTAACTAAACCACAGTAATTTTTTAGTCCACATCACATACCTTTTATGCAATTTCAATCATGGCTCAATTAAAATACTATGACAAACATAATCAAGTGGGGTTTTTTAGGCGCAAGCCTGACGAAAGTGCAGGGTTTGCAGAGATAGTGGATTTTCTAAGAGGTTCCAACCTCAGGTATGCTTTAACTACTAATCCTACTATCTATGATTCCCTAGTGAAACAGTTTGGCAGATGCTACATGCCAAAACTCTTGGCTGATGGACTTCTAGAGTTAAAGCAACTATTGGATACTATTGTAGTATACAATCACTGAGGCATCTATAGAAGTAAGCTTCAATTAGCAGATGCTTCAGGGATTACCATGTTACCAAACAATAAGATTTTTGAGGGGATGGGGCATACTTACTGATGGATCTTTTACCTTCTGGAAAAGCTTTTTCACACCTCAATAGAGATTCTTAGTTCACCATATTTTACATTGTATAAGCTCAAAAAGTGGTGGATGAGATCAATTTAGTAGCAATATTGCTACTGCCTTGATTTGTTCTTTCTATGGCAGTGTTTATAATTTTTTCAAAAACTAATTTTGATGCCATTGGTAGGGCCAAATTGAAAAGCAAAATAAGAGTTTTGATGTATCCTCGTTTTCTACAAATGATTTTGGATATACAAACTAAAAACAAAACACCCTTATCTAGTTGTGACCTGACTAAAAAGATTTTTAGAAACATTGAAAAGGGGGTTGTAGAGGGTACCTAAGACCTTGTTGCCTGCCTATGTTATTCTATTGCTAAGCCAGTGCAGGGACAAGAAGCTCTATCTATCACTCAACCTCAACCATCATCTAGAGTGGTACCACCAACACCACCTATAACGCAACCTATACCATCTGAAGCCACAACTATTCTACCTCTATCTCAACCTGCACCACTTATACCTATTGCTGAAACTACTACTGCATCCCCCTCACCTACACCTTCACCTGCACATAAACCAATAGAGCATACCTTTGAACAACCATCATCTGACCAACGACCTCCTACACCTAGACAAGAAGCTACAACTTCCTAGTTAATGACAAGGATTAATGACTTGGAGAAGCAGCTCAAGGAAACCAAACAGACATTTAGGAAGGCTATCCTTACTTTAGTAGAAAGAGTAAAGACTTTAGAGGTTGCTTTGAAGAGAAAGACCAAGAGGGTTCTTTTGTCTGATTCTGAGGAGGAAGAAACAGAGGCTCAGGGGAGGAAGTTTCATGATTTAGATCCTCTGGTTTCTTTGGTACAAGAGCTTGTTACTCCCTCAAAGACTCCCTCAAAGACTGTCAATGCTTCAGGGGAGGAACAAGTTGAAGACATAAGCCCTACAACTCTAGAAGCTGCTGCAATCTTAACAAAAGTTCATAAGATCAAGTCAGTTGACAAAGGAAAGAGATACAAGAGAAGGAAGAGTTCAAAAGAATTTGCTGGTACTGGTTTGGACTTTGAAGAAGTTAAGTCTGCCTTTGAAAAAGTTAGTACTGGTGGCATTGAAGTTAGTTCTGGTATTGAAGAGATTAATACTGGCAGTTTGGATGTTAATACTGGCATTGATCCAGTTACTACTGATAGCATAAGAGTCTCAGTACCTTCTCCAGACAGAGGTAGAAGAGAAGGAAAGGCTCCTATGACAGAAGAAGAAGAGACTCAAGCTTCTAGAAAGACAAAAGAACAAATTCTTCAAGAAGAAGCAAGACTTGCTAAAGCTATCAGATTAGATGCTTTAGAAAAAGCTTTGGAAAAGGAAGAAGTGGCCAAACAAGTTCATTTGGATTCACTTCTAGCTCAAAGGATGGCTGAAGAGCAAGAATTAACAGAGGAACAAAAGAAAAGGAAGGCTCAAGTTCAGTTTGAAGCTCAATCGTATACTGAAGAAGATTGGGACACTATTAGAGCAAAGCTTGAAGCAAATGCAGAATTGAAGGAGAGTGTGCTTGGAAAGGATCTTACTGTTGAAGATTATGCAAAAAGGATGGTAGAGTTGGTAAATCAAAGAAGAAAACACTTTGCAGAGGAAAGAGCTAGAGCAATAAAGAATAAGCCTATGACTCAAACACAGCACATGAACTATATGTCAAACTTTCTAAAGAATCAAGGGACATGGAAGTTGAATTTTGAAGAAGTGAAAGCAGAATTTGAAAAATTGGTTAAGCAATTGGATACCTATGTCCCTATGAACTTTGAAGCAACAAAGGAAAGTTTGAAGAGATTTGGTGAAGAACTTCAAACTAAAAACATGACATAAGAAACTAAAGTTTGATGAATGAAGGTACTCAACAAACAGAGGAGAAGGATTGAAGAAGACAACGATGAATAAGCCATACAAGAAGACTAAAGAGGAGAAAACAGATAAACAAGGAAAGGATTAATATAAAGACCATGATAGGGATGAATTTGAAGATTTAGATGAAGCTAATGAAAAAGATGATTCTACTTCAGGTACTAAAATTCCCATTAATCCTATTCTTGTAGCCACAAAATCACCCAGTATACCCAATTACAAGGATCATAAGCAAGGGAAGGAAGGTGTTATACCAGATTGTAAGAGAGATAGAACTGATATGGTTTAACATAAGCTTTCGGAGCAATACTGACTGACATATCAAAGTTGATCTTACAGAGCTTTACAGGATTGTCATGAGAAGAAACATGGTTTGAATGAGCCAGAGATGAATTTGAAAGGTACTTTAGGAATACTTGAAGAACATGTTTAAAGAACCCCTTAGTACAGATTTAATTTGGAGTTTGCCAGGTCAACAAAGGATAATTTGTTGGAGATACTATGATGCTTGCAGAGTACATTGTTTGAACTTGGAGTCTGCAGATATTTATATGCTCATAGAGAGAAAGTATCCTTTGTCTGCTGAAGTATGCAAAGCTATGTTGGACAAGAAACTTCAAGGAGGAAAACTCATATGAGATGTTATAAACTGTTTGAAATGATGGAGAAGCAAAGCTGGTATTAGAAAATATAGGATTATTGAGTTAGATATCTAGAATGGGAGATGAGGAGAACAACACGTCGGTGGAGGTGACTATGACACCATCAACAATTAAATGGTATCAGTCCACCGTCTAACATGCATAAGGACTGCTAGTCCCCCCCCACCCCCCCACCCCCCTCCCCCCCCCCCCCCCCCCCAAGGATCAAACGACTCTGGTAAAGACTTCTCAAATCCGTTAATGGCTGATAAATTTGCCAAAAATTGTATGGTTTTCAACTCACCATATCTATGTTTGTAAAGAGTTGGCTAGCCCACAAGTTTATGGATTGTGGTAAAGGCTGTGGAAAAACCATAACTAGTCCATGAGATTATGGCTTATGGTAAAGACAAAGTGCAAATCCATATTAGATGGTTGACACTTTACCAAAAAGTGGATGGTACATCAACTCACCAAGTTTCATGTACAAAGAGTTGATATGGTAATCAATCCACCATGGAATTTACCTTTTCTAGGTGCCAAAGGATTGACTAGCCCTGAGCAAACGGCTACAGGTAAAGGCATATCAAATCCGTTCATGGCTATAATGGTTTGCCAAAAACCATATGGTATTCAACTCACCAATGTTTCACGTACTGAGAGTTGAAATGGTTTTCAGTCGACCATGGACATGCACCTTTCTGGTGGCCAAAGGACTGACTACTCCAGAGTTAATGGCTAACTGGTAAAGAGACATCAAATCCACTTAAATTTTCAATGATCCACCTCTCATAGGAGTTAACACACCTGGAAGTGATGAGAATAGTCTAAAACTGTATGATTTGATGTACATATACTCAATGTAGCTGTTTAAGTATTGTTGATATGAAGTGTTGCTAAAAAGTGTTGAAGAATAGTTGCTGCAAAGATCAAAAAGAGATGCTTTGAAGAATTGCAGCTCAAGAATAATTCGAAGAGTTTTGTTTACAACATCCTTAGGAAGCTCAAATTAAAGACTCTTAAGAACTTGAAGTTCACAAGTGAAGATCAAGATTAGGGAGGATTATTGGGAAATATATTGTAAAAGACTTAATACTGGTAGTATAACAGTTAAGTCTGGCAGTACTTAGTTAGTTCTGGCAGTACTAAGTTAAGTCTGGCAGTACTATAGTTAGTACTGGTAGAGTGGCAGTACTATAGTTAGTACTGGTAGTGTTTAGTTAAGTCTGTTTATGTAACAGAATAGTGATAATAGTTATCTTAGAGATATCTTAGGAGATATCTTAGGAAAGGATATGCATTATCCTTTCACACGTTTTGTAAAGCCTTTTAGGGTTTCCTTGGTGTATAAAAGGAACCCTACGACATAGAGTTTTATATAACAAATAGTAGCATTGAAGCTTAATAGAAATCAATAGAAAAGTTAGTATTATATTGTGTTCTTCTTAATACTTGTGTTAAGATTCCGCATTAACACTTGGTATTCATAGTTAGTGTCCCACACATAGTTGATTTGGATTTATTCAAGTTAGTTATTGTCTTACAAAGGCTATATAGATCCAAACACGAGGACCTACAATATGATATGGGAAAACTATAAGAATATCCAAGGTAAGGCCAAAGAATGATGGTATGATTATTGGTTAAAAGAGGACGAAAAACAAGAAAATAAAGATAAGAAATATGATCCACCTATGGTTCACATGGAAACTTTTTAAATAACCAGATATTCGTTTGATAATGAGAATAGCTTCATTTGTGTTACCGACAAAATAAAGACGCCTTGTCTTTGGGACGAGAGAACAGATCACAATTTAGAAAAATGATCCGATAAGAAATGAACCAAGGAGAAGATACCCATGACAAAACGTAGAGTGGGCATGAGTCTAACTTAAAGACTCGTTAATAAACAAAAGTGCTTGTCGGGAGACAACTCGTCTTTTATCTATAAATTTCATTTCTCTGCATATTAGTTGGTTTGCATGTTTTACTTTGTTTTGCAGGTTTAAGCAGCTAGGAGGCAACTTTCGAGACCGACTTGACCCATAATTGCATGGTAGGTTTGTTGAGTTAGCATCAGTTACGGCGTAACATACATGGTTACGCCGTAACCAATTCAATTACGACATAAACCTTATTATGATCACGTCGTAAACGTATAAACAAAAATCTTAAAAAATATATACCACATGATTACGGCGTACCACCGGAGTTACGCCATAAACTCTTTCTGAAAAACCTTAAAATGAAGTTTTAAAACATTACTAAACCTTGTATATCTAAATGAACTTTGTGGGTATGTTCTCTGGAAACCCTCACGAGACTTCACTCGTCCACTTGGGCCACCAGGTGGTTTAAAAGGCTTGTTGCATATGCTAAATGCAACCGTGATTCCTACGAAAGTGAGTTAGGTTTGTATAACTTGTATATTTATCATTGAGTGATTTTATGCTTTTAGTTTGTTTTAGTGATCACAGGGGAAAATGAGTTTGCTCACGATGGAGATTTTCTAGATTTCTCCACCGGGTTATTACATTTTATATGTTCAAAAGCAATTCTCAAGGGAGTTTCTTGTTCTAATTATACTCATCTTGTTTATTTCATTTCCTTAATGTACAATAGGGACATTGTACAAATCAAGTAGGGGGTGGGCGTAGAATTATCACTTGACCTATTCTTGCCTTTAATTTTCTAGCTTTCTTTGAAAAATGGTGTCGATTTTAAAAAAAATTGACATGTTTTTCTTACTAAACTAGAATTAATCTTTGTCGAATGCACATTACCCTTTATTATTACTTTGGTGAGGTTTAAGCCTAATGTTCCATTTTTATCTCATTATACAAAAAGATTTGTCGACCTCCCGTGTTAAAAACCCTTTTGTTGTACTCATCATTAGTGCAAGATACCCCTAGATTACCCTTGTTGAGCCAATCTATGTTTCCACCCATTATTATATGTTTCGTTACACCATTTCATCTTAGCCAACCCTGTAGTCTATATTTATCCTTGTGTTAAAATTTTTGGCTACCTAAATCTATGGTTCAGGAAAATGGTTCGAAGATTGGTACTTACTTTGATGATATATTATCTTGATCTTGGAAGACCCCTCTGTATTATCACTTTTAATACTGTTTATCTCAAGTGGGGGGGGGGGATATGTGAATGTTATATACAGGAGTATTGTAAAAAAAAGAGAAAAGGTGATGCAACTATAAGCCACCTAGTGATTTTCGGGATGGTGCAACTATAAGCCAACCGAAGTATAAAGGTGGTGCAACTATAAGCCACCTAGTGATGAATGGGTTAGCATGCTCTGCAAGATCTCATCATTAGCTAACCCATATTGATGATATGATCAGATTTTCGAACTCGAAGACTTGGACTATGGATGGACAGTAGCCGGTTATGGATACCTTAGATTATATAAGACTATTTTTTGTGTTTCTATCTTAACAACAATTAAATGTGTATCCTATGTCTATCCTAACCCTTTATATCACCAAATAAACCTGTGTTATGTCACCCATGTTTCCTTTAAAAATTGTTTTTACCCTAACTCTAACTGGTGCAGATTTGTGTACTTCCTAAGCTTATGATAGAATACATGCTATGACTGTGCAGTTGAGCGATCACCCTAAAAATGAACACTTAGACTAGTTGAGGGTTGAGTGAATTTTGACCCCCTTTTCGTGAGGTATTCGGCTTTGATATTTCTAGCATAAGTCTTTTATAGATTTATTTCTTTGAGTTAAGTCAGAGAAATCTTTTTATAAACTATTCTAACAGGTCTACTTGAGGGCAAGCAGAAGTCAAGTAGGGGGATATTTGATAACATCAAATATTTGATACTTTTTAGTGTCAATTTACCCACGAAAATACTTGCAATTGTCTTATAAATACTTGAATTCGATGCATTTATGGTTATTTCGTTGTTTTCAGGTAAAATGCAAGTATGTGACAAGAAACACAGGAAATGGATAAAAAAATAAAGAAAATACGGATTCTTACGAGACGTTACGGCGTAACCCCTATGATAGTGTTACGCCATAACATAATTCAAGCAAGACACGTCAGCCTACAACATTTTAGTGTAACCATACTAAAGGTTTACGCCGTAACAGTGTTATTATGAATGGATGACTCATCCGAGTCAACATTACGGCGTAACGTGCTCAGTTGATTATGTCATAACATATTTAAGCTTGTAATATGGAAAGGACGCGTCAGCACTTTACGGTGTAACATTCTACAACAGTTTTAAGGGGCGAACAAGGCCTTCATAGCTCAAAGAATTCCACCAGAAGTCCAAGGGAGATCACACTTATCTTACTTTTGTATTTAATCATTCATAACCAAGGGTTGATCAAGCCTACATAGCTCACTGAAATCCTACAAGAAGTCCAAGACATCACACGAATATTAACAATTTTGATATAAAATAGTTTCATAAACCACTCCTGGGTAAGAATTATGAGTTATCCGCATCCAATGATTACCTTATTAATTCTTTTGTGGTGTCTGTTTTCGATGAGCGGCCTAAGCACTTCAATTCTGGCCTATTCATGAATTTACTAATCGTTATAATGTTTGTTTTCCTTTATAAATCAAAGGTTTTCGTTGGATATCCATGACTAACATGGTTAACCCTCGTGTTATTTTTGGTATATTTTGGGGTGGTGGAGATTCTGTTAATCCAGTTTTATTAGATTACCAATTTAACAGGAGGATTAGCAATGGTACTGAGGGAAAGATTTTTGCACCCAATATGTCCCTGGTGTAGTGGGAACTAACCCCATACCCCGCCCTCTAGTCACATAAAAAACAGTGAAAAAGCACAAAACCTCGGTTCAGAGAGTTTTAATAATACTGTAGTAGGTTATAAGACTAGTTCTTTTCTTGGATAGTTGGGATTAATCAATCACTATACCATGTGGGCGTACCTTCGTGACTTTTCGGGGGATTCGACGGATCCCGCAGAATATAGGACAACCTAATAATAACTATTCAGTCTTATCCACCTTTCGAAGAAACCACAAATGAAACAAGTCGTGTAACATTGGCCACAGTAATACGTATTTAGAACTATAATTGAATTGGCTAGGCTAGAACCCTTTCTTTTTGATTTGACTGCTTTCTATCCTGTTAAATTTTTCGCAATTTTACTTTCCTTTATTTTCAAAAAAGAATCTCAAAACCATTTTCAAAACGCACAATTCAAATTAAAACTAATTGGACACTTAGCTCTTGTACGAAACTCTCGAAATTTACCATCGTGCTACACTTACTCACTATCGGGTTTTTTTCTGCCTGCTTAGTGTGGGGCGTTTTTTCAGGTGAATTGATTTTATAAAATTTAAAACCTGAATAAAATCTAATTTTACAAATAAATAAGCATCAGTTAATTGTAACAACCCAGTTTTTACGACGCGATAATGAACGATCGTGGGATCGACGACACATAATATTATTTTATAATTTCATGTGAACGAACGACGACATTTAAAAATTTTGATTTGTCATGAATAGTTGTAGTTTTCGTATTTTTATTAAAACGGAATTCAGAAAATTTTATTTTGGGTCATTTCGCTAGTCCAAAACGTTTTGACACCGGCGCGATCGTTAAACGTTTTGGCTTCATAATAAAAATTATGACGCGTCACGTGCGAGGATGGTTTTTATATTGTAAATTAATTTTTTACGGAACTCCTGTCAATTTTTGTTGTCCTTGACCTTTGCCCAAACCCGCGACATGTGGTTGGTGTACCCATATTAATAGAAAAATGGTGTCATGTATACAGTTTTAATTAATGTCTACAAAAGAAAACTACAATTATTTAAAAGATGACGCAAAAAAGCGTTATGCATGGCGGTTGGCTTCTAGGGGCCCATTGTGAGGTAGCCCGAAGCCTAGGTTAACCCACAAACCACAAAAAATTGGTTTTTTCCCCGATGCCCAAGAAAAATTACAATCTTTAGGTTCTTCCCAAGGTTTGTGTAGTCTGCTCTCATACATAACAAGTATAAACACATAGATAAAATTTGTTATTCTGTCCCCTCTCTTGTGCACTCGCCCCTATTTCGACCGGGGTGTTAGACAAAAAAAAAAGCATAAAACAAAATTTTGATTCAAGAAAAACATTATACAATCCACAACCTAATCATTATACCAAACGAAAGTCCAACAATGGTGGAAAAACTAGTTATCTTGACATCCTTTTTTTCTTTATTTTTTGCTCGGTCGAATCCCACAAACACTAACACCCTTGATGATTTGATTTTTTGAGACCACAATATTTGTAATATGATGATATCGATTGAATCACCAGGACTATAAAAAAAGATCACATCAATAAAAGTTTATGCCATTTAGGTTTTGATTAAAATAAAGGGGTTTTGATGCAAGTAGTGGCTTAAAGATTAGTGGGGAAGTAATAATAAAAGGCTAGTGGAAGTTTTTGAATTGTAAAAGTTACTTAGAGGGTTTTGGTTTTGGTTGTGGGTTCGAACCGGGTAAGGAACACACAAGGGTGTGTGGTGATTTTTGGTTTATTTGATTTGGGATAAACTAAAGGGGTTAAAGGATATTTGATTTGGTTTTAGGTTCGATTTAGGTTTGGTTTTGGTACCCGAGGCCACGGCTAAGGAACAAAGAGGACGAGACGAGTTTTAATCGAGTCCGATCTTGCTTTATATAGCGTTGTAAGTATTTTACTTACTAGTTTAATGATTCTTTTCGCGATTCGATTCGTTTTTGGTTATTGCATGTGATGAAATCCGAGAAGGGATTCTTGCGTGCGTCTAGTAGATTATGTTTAGTGTTATTGATTGCGTTGAATTTGATTTAGGCCATTTAGATGTGCCGTGAATGAATTTTTGCTCAAAAAAGAATTTTTTTTGGCCGTTTTGGGAAAGTATATAGTTGGGGCGATTAAACTTTGCATGGAAAACAGGCTGGAGATTATTCTAAAATTGTTTTTTGGTTTTAAGAAATAATGAATATCCTTTTTCCTTAGACGGTCGTTTTGATATAAAATGAAGCTTCTAACTCCTAATAACGAAGAATCTAGAGCGAAATCGAGATGTACATATTAAGTAGAAAATAAATGTCACATTGAATATACTAAAGCTGGCATAATGACAAAAAACGGTCGTTTTGACACTTTCAAGTCCGTTTTTTAGCTTTCCGGCGAAGCAAACGAAAAGTTGTACGAAATTGTCCGTTTTAAAACTTGCTTGCAAGTTTGCTAGTCCTTAAAATCGCCGAATAAATTGGTCCAAAACTAGGGAAATGGGGGGAAAATTCGTGTATACTTTTAATTAAAAAATATAATAAGTTCCGGCAAAAACTTGCCGGGGCATTTTGGTCATTTTCCTTCGAGTTTCAGGTCTCGGGCAAAACTAAAAAGTTGTCCGGAACGTCGTTTTGCATAAAATCTCTTTAAAGTCCGAGTAATGAAAATGTGATATAGTGGGTGGGGTCCCCCCTTTTCGGACGGGTGTCCATAAATATATATATATATATATATATATATATATATATATATATATATATATATATATATATACATATATATATATATATATACATATATATATATATATATATATATATATATATATATATATATATACATAAAAAAACTACATAACTTAAATAATATAATATATACATATAAAAAATAAATATATATAAAATATTAATATCTATATATAAATAAATATATATATATAAATATATATATATCAATATTAAAGTCCGATGTTGACTTTTGAAAGTCAACGATTTGATGTGAGTCTTGTTGGATGTTTATAAAAATAATAAACACTATTATTATTACGAGAATAACATTTTAGACTTAATGACTTTTACGACGAAGACGATTCTAAAAATAGTAACTTTTATAATATTCGGAATATAACACCGATACAAGTAAATGGTAACCAAATTGGGTGTCGAAAGTTAGACGAGATAAATAAACAATATTATAAATATAATTAGATGACGAGACTTACTAAAAATGGTAACTTTCCGAAAATAGCAACTTTCTAAAAATAGAAAGTATTTTTTCCAAAAATGTCGAGCGGAAGTTTTAGCGTGATAACGTGTGAGCATTAATAAAAGAGTGATCATATTAACATCAAATAAGTTGTGGGATTCGTATCAGGACGCTCAAGTTGGAAATTTCATCATCACATGTTAAATATACTAAATGCTAGGCAGATTCCAAAAAAAACGATAGTGATAGAGCTGCGGGAGGTAGTAGTCTTTTTTTTTTGAGCACTTTGCAATTCCGTTTTTATCTTTCCCCCTCCTCTACCGGCGAAGCACGAAATTGATTCGAAATGGGCCTCGCGATTTACTTACTGCTAGATTTTGCTAGTCTTAAAATCGCGTAATAACGGGTCAAAACTAAAAGTCAAATTCTGTACTTTAATTAAAAATATAATAAGTTCCGGCAAAAACTTGCCGGGGCATTTTGTGGTCATTCCCTTCGAGTATTCAGTCTCGTCTGGGGCGAAACTAAAAAGTTACCTGGAGGGAACGTCGTTTTGGCATAATAAAAAATCTCCCTTTAAAAGTCCGAGTAAAGATAATGTACGTAAAATGGGTTTTATGCCCCGTTTCGGACGTGTCAGAATTAATATATATATATATATATATATATATATATAATATATATATATATTTAATATTATATATAAATATATATATATAATAGTATATATATACAAACATATATATATTACATACATATATATATACATACATAATTATATACATACATATAATATATACAAACATATATATATACATTACATATATGATATATATACAAACATATATAATACATATAATATATATATTACATATATATATAGGGAAGGAGCGAGCTATATATATTATATATATATATATATATATAGTCACAAATAAAGTCTATTGTGTTGTAGCGTGGGGGAGAGGGTAAAAGTCAACGATTTGATGTTGGTATGGAGTGAGCTTGGTTGGATGGTTTATTAAAATATATATATAAACGCCTATAATTAATTATAAATGAAGTGAGGGAGCGAGAGTGTGAGGGGGGTACATAATGAGCGAGATGAGGAGGAGGCGAGGAGCGGTGGGGGGGGAGAACGTTTTTTCCGACAGTGTCCCAAATTGAATATATATAATATATACATAGTCGCGAAATATATACATACTATAAATACATACATATATGAGAACCACATAAGATATACGTACCATAGGAAATAACATATAGTTATATAAATATAGTTGATAGATCGCGCGCGAAAAGTCCGTTGTTTACTTTTGAAAGTCAACGATTTGTGATATGGTGAGGTCTTGTTTGGATGTTTTGGTGGTTATAAAAATAAATTGACGCTATTATTAATAACGAAGAATAACATTTTAGACATAATGACTTTTATTTACAACGAAGACGATCTAAAAAGTGGTAACTTTATGGTAAATATTCGGAATATAACACCGATACAAGTGAATTATAACCAAATTGGTGCTGAAAGTTTCGACGAGATAAATAAAACAATATAATAAAATATAAATTAGATGACGAGACCTTACTAAAAAAGGTAACTTTACCAAAATAGAAACTTCTAAAAATAGAAAGTTTTCCAAAAACTAAAAAGTTTTCGCGATAAAGTTGATAGAAGCAATTAATAGTAAAAAGAGAGATCATAACTCAAATTATGAGGTTGGTTTAGGATCTAAGGGACTATGAGCTAGCAAGTAGGTGGATTTTCTCAACACATTGTATGTATATCTATAGGTCATGTTGTTTAAAAGATGCGATATAAAACGACACTAATCGATTGTACTTTACTGTACAATAATTTGGAGCGACATTAAAATTTTAAGGGTCGCATTTGAGATGTTTTCCTATTGTTGAGGACGTCATTGTGGATTGTTTTCGTTTAGTTTTTGATTCTTCGCTTAGATCAAAGGTGAGTTCAAGAGGTTGGGGAGCCTTACTTTTTAAATCTTATTAAATATTTTACAACCCGCGAGTGGGATACAAGCTTGGTTTTAAAAAATTAAACGCAATGTTTTTTTGATGACGATGGATTTTAAGTGATTCCCATGCTATGGAGTTTATATGCCTTTGACTGTGTAACTCGTTAATGTAAACCGAGTGGAAAAACCTGAATGCCATTAAATAGATCAAATGTGTTTGACAGTCCCCCTGTCCGGTAATGAATCCCTAAGGGAGCAAACACCTTAATGGACATTTTTGTATTAGAGAAAAGGGGTAGTGGCATAGCCTACCTGGTCACCTATTTTTTCTATCAAGATAAATATAGTTAAGGTTTCCGGAACACGGGCTCAAACAAATGGAAAATGTTGTTGGGCTTGCCTAGGGCGAGCAAGTCTTGCGTGTTTTTGTGGAACCACATATTATATTTCTGAATTTTTTGTTTGTAAACTCTATGAATTCACTTCTACAATATTGTTCTGACGGGGGTTAAAAGGCCATTTGTCCCACAAGTTTAAATGTTTTAGAGCATGCTTTGGATGGGACGAACGCGAAACAAAGACTTTGTCATCGGTGAAATGTTGTTTGTTTATTTAGAATAAAAGACGCTTGGTAAAAAAGAGAGTCGTGCGTCATGAGATTTTTGAAATCAAGTTGTCTTGAGTTAGAGTTTGGGACCTTGTAACGTCTGATTTTACCCTCATATAAATAAAATAAATTTTATTTTTGAATAAACGAATCTATTGAGAACGTATACCTAGACTCCGTGTGTTAATTATTATGAAGGTAAGCACACCCAAATTTGTATTCCGCAGCGTATCATAATTTTGGGGGTGTATACATTTAATCCCTCATTATCTACTTACGAATGTGTGGTCGGTTCTCTTTGGTGATCCGACCATTGGGGTGGTCGGTGCTTCTCATTTTTGATTAAGTCTTTTTGGAGATACGAGTTTTGGTGTTTTTCTTAATTGGTAAATGCGAACTTTTGGTAATTAAAAAGAATTTGTGCAGTTGAACGCGATTGCGAATGATTGTAACTTCATAATTGTAATTCGGATCTTCATGAGAGAAGCAGGCAAAGATTTGTGCTTCAGATAATTACGAATTTTTAGGTTTTCCTCGATGGGGGTTAGGCGCGCCGTTCATATTGTATGGGAGGGAGGAGGGGGGACGGCAAGGTGCGAGGTATAAAGAGGAAATCGCGAATTTGTCTGTTAAAAGTTTTAATTGTGGAATGACCTTTAAAAGCAAGGTTTCGTGTGATTGAATTGGTTATTGAGTGGGTTACAATGAGCTAGGATTGGTGGCTGAAATTATTTAGTGGAGCGAGAATTTTGTGAATTTGGAACCTTGTAATTTCTAATTGTTCATCATACTTTGATTTCACTGATTATCAATCTTTATCGTCATTAAAAGAATTTGTGTATAAGCCTTGTTTAACTATTGCATATTCTCATAAATCAAGTAATTGTTTATGTAGCTGGTTTTCAAAGAAGTAGTCCTCTGATTGCCTAGAGAAATGATATTATATTCCTTGGTCCCGAGTAGATTTTATGAGGTAATATTTATGGGAACAGAAGAATATGGTAAGATTCTTAAGGATTTCGATGTGGAGAATGATCCATATCTGATGAAATAAATTGAGGATTAACGGTAAATCTAGAATGGTCCAATTGGTCCTCAGGGCGAGCGAGCCACCATTTAATGAGAATTCCAGGAAAGAGGGCAGATCCTTAACAAACATTTTCGTAATCAGATATAGATGGAATGAATGCAATTTTGTTGGGAATTCCAAATAATATTTATAATATTGTAGAGGCATGCAAAACTGAACAAGCTATGTGGCAACGAGTAAAAAGGCTCATGCAAGATACTGATTTGAGCAAACAGGGACTGACTTCGAGACTTTTTGATAAGTTTGATAAATTCAAGGGGATGTTGGGAGAATCCAGTGAGTCTTATTATTCACGTTTCTCAAAAATCATGAATGATCTTGAACGTTATAGTTGTTTACCTCAAGTTGTGGAAACTAGAAGGGGGAGGGGTTGAATAGTTTCACCGTTAATTTACGTTTTAAAAGTTTGCTTATAAAAATCCAAGATTCTAGTTTATGTGAGATCAGTCAACAATATATATGAACAATTTATATGTATAAACAATACAAACGCAATATAAACAATAGCTACGAAATATAAAAGACAATATAAGAATAAATTGATAAAATAATTAAACCATAAGACCGAGAATTATAGTGGTTCGGCTACGAAGCTCTTCTTTTCCCTACTCTACTCCTCGAGTATCCGTCTCGGTGAAATGTTTTGTTTATTTAAACAAAAGGACGCTTTGGAAAAGAAATCGTGTCATGACTTTTTGAAATAAAGTTTCTAAGTTAGTTGGGACCTTGTAACTCTGATTTTCCTCATAAAAATAAAATGAATTTTGTTTTATAAACGTATCATTTGAACGTTTACTGGGACTCGTGTGTATGTATTACGAAGTAGCACCCCAAATGTTGTATCCCGCTGCGTATCGTATTTTGGGGGTGTTACAGAGTGGTACCAGAGCACAAGTTGTAGCGAACTATGTCGTTTTACAAAACTTGGACTACAACTGTTTTCGGAAATTGTCACGAGTCTTTCACCGTTGTTCGATATCCGCGCGCGTGTCGTTCCTGATCCTTAGATGCCTTGTTTGATGCCTTTAATTGCAATCTATGTGCATGACAAGTGGGATACACTTGGTATAGGTAATAATAATATAAGTACATATATATACGGCATCCGTTCTATGATGTATGGTTATATATATAACTTAGTATTCACATCTCGCGAAAAGTTTAATTTCTTTATGCATTTAATGCGATATAATGAAATCATCCTGATATATGATGAGTATAATTTCACATATAATTAAAAATATGTATGATGATTACTAATATAAGTATTTCTTTATTTTCTTTATAGTATCATGGGTGAACCCTTGTCACCTGACCGCGTGTTCGACTTCCTTATGGATGAGCCAGAGCCGCATCCCACTTATGATTTCTTTACCCCGGACCGCTACCAGGGTATGCTGGAAACCCAAACAACAATAACGGATGGATTGAGGCAGATGTACCATTACTAGGAGAGCTGGGAGCTGAGGTAGACGAGCCAATGGTTGACACAATGATTGATGAGGTTGCCGAGCCGATAGCTGAGGGAGAGGATTAGGTGATCATTCCAGTGATTGATGTGGAGGAGGACATAGTTATGCTATTCGGTGATGATGATTCTGGGGGATTTGAGGATGATTAAGAGGTTTGGGAGGTAAACGAGGAGTGGTTGATGGCTCCAGTCACCCCACCTCCGATGCCAGTGATGCCCCTACCGAGCACTTACGAGGTAGGAGGTCCATCTACTGCTACTGCCGAGGGACATTCTTCTGCCCTCCCAGCACCTGGATTTCCTGTGCCTCCGTTAGTGATCAAGGATTTGAGTACCCGCATAGGTAACCTGGAGTATGGACATGGACAACTGGTGAAGAAGGTGATCCAGGTGAGCGATGCTGAGGTGGCGGATGGCATTACTATTAGGGAGATTGGCCCTAGAGTTTCTGCTATAGAGGGACATGTACAGGTTATGGCATCCCAGATGGTTCAGGCCGTGGGTAGATTAGAGCAGGTCGGTACTCAGGTGGAGTAGGGTCAGCAGGCTGCAACCCTGCGAGATGAGGCGATTTCTAGATTGAGTCAGCAGGTACAGACTTTGCAGGCCGCTATGCAGGATAGAGATTTGCAGATTCAGCAGCTTCAGACTTTAGTTTCTGAGATGATCAGCCATGAGGGCACATTCATGCAGTGCATTCTTTGGATGGATAGACGTCTTGCTGATTTAGAGAGGAGACCACCAGGACCTCAGTAGTCCTATTGGTGGTTTATTTTGTTTTTTGGTTGGATTATGACCATTTGTATACTCACTAAACTGCTAGTGCCAGTTAGTGAGATCATGCTGCCAGGTGTATTTTGTTTTTGTAAACACCACAGCCATTTGGATATGTAGTATTCTTGTATTAGAAACTTTCAACCTTTTCGGACGCACAGATTAGGAGATACACTTTTTTTAGTTAAGCGATAAAATTATGAAAATAGCAGCCTTGATAGATAGGGGCAAAATGGTAATTTCACCATGGTTCTGAAACTTTCTGGGCAGTGGGCCTTATGTTTCTGGAAAATAAATTTGAAATTCTTTCCGTAGGCGAAAAACTCATACTGGAAATCATCATGATTGGATGTATCGGTCTTGGAACCGAAGATTGTAACTTTTTGGGGATTTTTGATTGTACGTGTACTACCCCAATCATTGTTATCATTATTATGGTTATCATTGTTATCATTATTATGGTTATGAAGGATTATGATTATCCTTGGTTATGAGTTTTGTGTGATTGTGGATATTGTTGCCCTTGAGTGGTCTTGTTACTAGATTGACTTGACCTTGAGTGTTGAATGATTCCAGTTGGTGAATCCTTCGCATGTGTATGATACTTGCTTGAATCATCCATGAGTGGGTAGTATTTTTGATACTTGCTGAGACCCGTTGACCAAACCATGTTAAATAATGTTTTGTAGATTGATGATTTTAAAACTGTGGATCGGAATAACGAATTTGTGTGTTGAACAAATGTCGGATTTTGTTGCATAAACTGTTTGTGTAAACAATGAAAAATGTGTTTTCAAATTTTATAAACTGACCATGTGGTGTCAAATAAAACTTCTTTCAAAAACAATTTATTTTTTTAAAAAAATAATAAAAAAATAATTAGGATGGAGGATGGAATAATGCTATCTTCTTTTCTTTTCTTTCTTTTGAAACAATTTTATTTTTTCTTTTATTTTAATTTTTTTATTTTATTTTATTAATTTTAGTTTACCAAGAAAATGACTTACGCGTGTAGCGTATGAAAAAGGAATGTTTTGACGAGGACGGATATGACGTCGTTTGGTCCTCAATTATGCATAACTT
>BQNB010035459.1:0-46281 GCA_026074375.1 Tanacetum coccineum | reverse complement strand
CTTGGAAGTTCTTAGGAAGTTTCATTAGATGATTCTTAGAGGACAATTTAACCAGTTATCGCATGTTTCTTCTCCATTATTAAGTAAACCATGTGAGTACTAGTTTCTTTTCCTTGTTTTCTTTTCCCTTTATCTGTTTTAACGGTACTTTTAGAGAACATTGGGGACAATGTTCAACTTAAGTGTAGGGGGAAAATAAGCCTTAGAATCTATTCTTTCATTTGTCATTTGCTTTGTCCTTAAAAAGATGGGTAATATATCGAAACATAGCATAAAAGGGTAATTTTTACCCAGATTTTTTTTATGACACATACCGACGAAAATCGAGTATTAATAGCGTCTCATGGATAGGAATTTATATGACTAGCACAATAACTCTCAGAATTCCACCCTAAAATGTGAGGTTCGCCCTTAGATCTTTAGGAATTCGGGTACCCATCGTTGGTAACCTAAGATGATTTTATCTTTACCCGGTTCGAGTTAAGGTTGAGCTGCAGGTGTGCATGTCTATTTCGTCGTTACGGCCATGTATCCATTGCCTTGTCACCTTTTCTGGAATGTCTGGTGTTAGTAAAATTCATATGAGTGTACCGGTAGTGTATTAAATTCTAGAACTTGTTTTTGTGATGTATCCCGAGACCGCATAATAAGTATTAGGATTTGCTTGATAAGAGGCATTAGGATTAACCCATGTTTTAAACCTGTAATTGTTATTATGATCACACCGATCATGTAACTATCCCACACCCTTGCCATGCACTCATCATTAGTGCATGATACCCCTAGTACAACCCTCCGAGCCTATCCTTTTTCACGGTTCTCTTAATTTTCTGGTTAATCTGGACTATGAATGAAGAACATTGTCACCCTTAAACCAATCGTTACACCCAAAAAGCCTTAGCCTACCTTATATGTACTCGCTTTTAGTACATTATTGTGATAACCCAAGTTAATTATTTGAGTACACGGTTGCTAAGTCCTTATCCTTGTAAATACAGTTTTTGGACGATTAGGATTCATGGTAGTATTTATTTCGCGAAAGAATGAGGAAGAAAAGTTAAGTCAATACCCCCATATATTTGTTGGATAATCTCCATGTTATTTTGATCCACCTCAAATCGGGTCATTAGTTAGATTGTAAATATCGAGCATGTAAAAGCTCAAGTGTAGGGGTACGTGTTATAAACCCCATGTGATGTATTATGTTATTAAAAAAATGAGAAAAGAAAAAGAAAGAGATTGATGTAGAGTTGTGTAGAGTTTGTAGATCTTCGTCCGAGTCTTGGCTTAGCAACCAAACCAACGTGTATTCGTGTAAGTAATTAGCTAACCCTTCCACCCCAAATTCACCCAAAGTCACCACCCAAATGTATCCCATCCATTTCCGTTTCTATTATATGTTATCTTACACCTACACCCCACAACCCTTTATAAAGACCTCTTAGATAGTAATGAATAATACTTGCACCTAGCGGTGGAGGTTTGATCCTTTACCAAGCCTATGGTAATTTATATGCTATGACAGGTAATGAGTGTGATTTTTTGTTTCCCCCATATGTTATAATTCATTATACACCCGAGTGAAAGAGAGAATCCCAAACACTTATGTGAGGTGCTAGTATATACTTTTTGTGCTTTTAATTACGAGGTCTAGAAGGTTGTGTTGTAAAATATGTTTAAAGAGTAGGTAAAATGACCCCTCATATTGTTATTGTCTAGGTAGAAAAGCCCATTTGCTTGAGGACAAGCAAATCCCAAGTGTAGGGGTATTTGATGAGGTGTTATTTTATATACTTTTTCAGGGTCGTTTAACCCCCTAAATCGTGCATTTATGCCCAAAATAGGTACTTAATCGTTCCTTTTCAGGTATTTCTCATTTGGAAGGCATTTGGAAGAATTACACGTGACTTGGGCTCATTTGGAGAAGAAACGGACAAGACTACGAACCTACACCAACATCTATCAAGAATGTCTCTACAGTGGCTGGAGACGGCGTCACAAATATAACGTGACGCCGTCACCACGAAGATCAAGACGGCGTCACCATATCTCAAGACGGCGTCACAGTACCACGACCCAGCCCAATATCTAGAATATTCTATTCATGACGGCGTCACGATTAAAACGCGACGCCGTCACAGCGTTTTTCCTATATATACAAACCCGAATTTAGGGTTTTGAGTGTGTAACTTTAGAATAAAAAGAGGGTACGAACCCTAGTTCATTTAGCAGCTGTAGGAGACGATTTTAGGGCCTAAAAACCCTATTGTACCTCTTCCAATTCATGTTTTAATCAAGTAAGGTTTACTTAATCATTCAATATGTCTATGTGTTGTTTGATTTATTGTTCTTGCTTTATCTTTAACATGCTTGGCTAAACCTCCTATTGTGTTTATTTATGATTGTATGAAACCTAGAATGTAGATCTTAGTGGTGTTGCTTCTTGTGATGGATGTGCACGTTAGGTCTTAGAAAACCAGCTTTTGTCTGCATCGCTGTTGATATGTCTAGGGAAACGTGATTGTGTAGAAAGGATACCATCGGGTAATAGTCTTCATACTACCTTGCCCCCTAATATGGTTGATCCACTCTTAATATATTTCACATGCACTTAGTGTACTCCTAGGGGCCGTGTAATAACTTCATTCGACCTAATGACATGTGTTGCTATTGTGGCTAATATGTAGACCGGCGGGTTCGTGTAATTCGTTCATGACTTAGGAAATAGTTACATAGATTATCACAAGGGTGACAAGGCAACAATACTAGGAGAAGCAATCTAGGGAGTAATACATGATTAAATAAACACAGTCTTTTATCTTATTGTTATCACCAAATTAGTTTAGATTTATATTTAGTTAATAGCTAAAACCAAACCTCCTCTCAATTATATGATTTACTCGCTTTCCATAAAATACAAAAATACAAAAATAATCTTCCTTCAACCCTTAGAATTATGTTAGACCGTGATCAAGCCTTCCCGACCTATTCCTCGAGTGAACGATAACTACCCCCCGAGTTTTGCCTATACTACTACTACTACGATTAGGTGCTCTGCCTAGGGAGTTGTAAAACTTCTTGTTGAAGTCTAACGACGACCGCATCAGAAGCTGATTCAGAAACTTCGTTAAAAAGGAGTGTATGAAGAATGCTTTTCAATGCATGCAATTTGAATTGGGGGAAAGTTAATTCAGTTCATACCATTACAACGGTTCTTAAACAAGCAAAGACAAAGATGATTCAAACTGGGGTACAAGTATAAAAACTAGAAGACACATAAGTCATCCTCAACATTAGAAGCACCTCGAAGTTATTGTTTTTCTTTGTATTTGTACTTGTTAGGAACGTTGTAAGTAATTCCGTATGTTGCCCCATTGAGGGAAGATTGTTAGGTTTAAAATGTAACGGCATTTACGAAATTACATTAGATCCATTAAAGCCGAACACGCAATGACTAGATTAGCCAAGTTAAGATAGTTTATTATTGTTAGGGCTATATATACCCCCTCCTTACTTCCAAGGAGGGGTAAGACTTTTGTAAGAATTGTGTGTAACTTTCTTTCTCAAATAATAAACACACATTTCACCTTCATCCCATCTACTCTCTCTCTCTTTAAATGGCTAATTATCTCTTTAAGCTTCCCCGACCTCCAAATCTTGTTTTATAGTGAATTCTTATACTTGATAGGAATGTTTATAATTAAATGAAATTCGATATTTTTATCTTCAAAAATCAATTATTATTATTATTATTATTATTATTATATTTTTTTAAAATTTTGTTTTTATTAAACATCACTTTATTAGAAAATCAGGGTATTTACAAGAAATTAGTGGGAAGTCGAGATAATATCTAGGCCCCACTCCTCTAGCTATAGCAAAGCTAATCCTCCTAAAGATGTGAACAATAGCACGCGCCCCAATGTCTTGAGCCACGGAGAACTTACCGCTTCGGTAAGGTCACTGCATCCTTATCAAGTTTCCCAAAAGAAGAAAATGAGAAGGGGAGAAAACCGTATCTAATATCTGCGCACTTAGCCTCATACTTGATGCGTTTATGTTGTGCGACATCAATCACTGCACGACCCGACACAAAATCAACCATCCTGTTTGCGTCAAGGGCGCAGACCCTATCAGATATACGCATACACCAATCCCTTCGTTCCACGAGTAAAGCAACATATCAGTTGGACGTAAGGGTTTGTCCCGCCCTCCACCAAGCCTGATATCCAATTTTTTTCCAGATGAAATCCCCGATCTGAAACAAATGTCGACAAGGGTATCGCGTACAACGTTATGCCAATGTTTAATACCAACAATACCAGCACACGATACAACATGTTCTCTATAAATATCCAACAAGCTGAGCACGGCTTCAGAATAGAGAATAGAGGAACACCTAACCGATAACATAACATACACCGGTAAGTCCTACCGTTCATAGTCTGTCCCAACCCCGAGGTCGAAGCCATCCTAAGCCAATCAGAAGTGTGATCCTCCATGTGAGACTTTCATAGAGCCATCTGTCGAGTAGATAGGAAAAATGTAGATTCAACCATTTGAGTAACACATGTGAAATATATATCTGCCAGTTTCTTCATGAGTTTGAGGACAACGATCTCACTTGGATTACTCAAAAGGTTAATCTCCATTTTCGCATTAAAAGCACTTAAGACATTATCAAAGGTTGGCCTAGAAGTTACAATATTAGAATGTCGGAGCAACCCAGAAGTTATAAGAATAAGAGTTAAGTACATTTTTGGTCCTTGTGGTTTGGTGCGTTTTTCACTTTTGGTCCAAAATTCAAAAAATGTTTGGTTTTGGTCCAAAAGACATAGTTTCGTTCCACTTTTAGTCCAAAAGACATAGTTTCGTTACACTTTTGGTCCAAAAGACATAGTTTCGTTCCACTTTTAGTCCAAAAATTTTAGTCCAAATTTACGGAATTGGACTAAAAGTGGAACGAAACTATGTTTTTGGACCAAAACCAAACATTTTTTGAATTTTAGACCAAAAGTGAAAACGCACCAAACCACAAGGACAAAAAATGTACTTAACTCTAAGAATAATCATTTTATTTATTTTTATAATTTTATATTATATTTATATATTATTATTATTATTATTTAGTTAAATTTATTTATTTATATTTAATAAATATTACTCCCTCCGTCCCATATTAAGTGTCCACAATGGAATTTTTTAAGTCTTTTTTTATCAACTTTGACCATAAATATTTTTGTTTGTGTTATATAATATTGAACGAAAATTCTACCAACGAAAAATATATTCAAAACTCTATCCATTCATATATCTTGCATCAAGTGGCTATAAACGTAAGAAGAAATCATTAATGTCAAATTTGAAGAAAAAAGACTTTGAAAAAGTCAAGTGGACACTTAATGTGGGACGGATAGAGTATTCAAATACAAATTAACTTTTGAGCCATATTTTTTTTATTCTATACTTTAACAATTATATAAAATTACAATTTATAGTAAAATATACTATTTATTAAAATAATGTTAAATACAAATTTAAAAAGTTTTATGTATTAGTTTATATAATATTATTTTAAAATTTATTATTATTATTATATTTATAAATAATATATTTTGGAATATATAAAATTCAGTTTATCAATTTTAAATTAAAATTAAATTTTAATATTTTAATATAATTTGTTTTTTCTCAATTTATTTTTTCTGCCAACTATAACACGTTAATATTTACAAAATTCAACTCCCGCGTAAGAAGAAGTAAGGGTTTTTGACCCACACTCCTCCTCGCTAAAGGGAAAGTAAAGAACCATTAAATCAAATATTTTTAAAAATAGTATGAAATTAAACCTTATCATTTTTATTGGGTTAACGGGTAGTATTATTTGCTTTAAGTATCAAATAAATCACTTAAAGAGCCTTGTCATACTTAAATATTATCGGTTATATTTTTTTTTTATACTAAAGGTTCTAAAAGAAGGTCGAAAGTGATCACATAGATTCATTATTTGTGGGGCAAGTTCGCATAGTACCATGTGAATTCCAGCTGATTTTACATATAAAACAAACATTTATTAGTGACAAAAGAAATTTACGCATCAACTATACATTCATACGTTTCTCATAAGTTTTCTACTTTTAACATTTTGTTGATGGTTTTTATACATCACGGGTACACTTGCACAGGGTGTGACAAAAAGCTAACGATATCAAGAAGCAATAACGGTGAACAGTTGCAAAAAACAAAAACGTTTACTAGCGTTTAAACAAAATATAAAACTTACCTTGAAATTTTCTATATTTATATAACTATATTTTGTTAACTTTTTCGTATTTATAGTTTGAAAATCTTATATTGTACGTAGTACAAGATGTATGTCGGTTTGATAATCATTTTACTGTGTGGACTTAAATTGAAGATTCTAATATTCCAATCTTCAAACATAACACAAAAAGTTACAGAAACAATGTATTATGCTTTTATTATTAATCAGAATGTAAATTTTTATTCTATGTGTATTTAAAATGTCAATCATGATATCAAAGCCCAATCATAAAACAATTATTTTTCAAAAGACTCATGTGTCACCCAATCATTTTCACAATAATTTTTTCAATGAAGTAAATCATATGGAAAAATCATTTTTACACCGTTTATACAACTAAATGTTTTGGATTATAATCTTATAAAGTTGATATGAATATGACTCGTAATGTTTTCTCACATTCAAAAAGAAAACAAACTCCCCCAGTTGGCCTCACTACTCTGTGTGTGAATAAACATTATCGGTCATGTTCAAATCAACTTGAAAGGATCTCAATTAAAATGTTTCTCGTTTTTTACATAACAATAATATTTGCTATACAAAAACACATAATTGAGTATGTGTAATCTTTTTTGCAAACGTAATACCCTTACATTTTACATCTCAAGGCGATCTTCCCTAACCGATCTCAATAACTACTACCATCTTGTTAATCGATCATAGACAAGCCTGAAATAGTGAGATCATTCCTTTGTGATTGATTTCCTTATCGAGTTATTTTCATGATTTGATGATCAGGATCTATAGGGTTGTTGTTTTCGATTTAGGGTTTGCTTCTTTGTCGTTTTCCCCTTTTTTTTGTTTTTTCCAATTAAATTTCCAATAAAAAACCTAATCCTAATTCCTTTCAAATCCAAAACCCTAACCCCTCGTTTTTAGGTTTTTTTGCTGTGATTTTTCAAATTGGTGATATCTTCTTTGATTTGATTCAAATGGGTTCTAAGAGAACTAAGGAGGATGATGTGCTGAAGATCTCCACGTCCGTGTTCGTGGAAATTTTATGAGCAAGCGAGTGCTAAGGATCTATGGAATGCGTGTAAACAATATGGGCATGTGGTTGATGCGTTTATTCCTAACAAAAGATCAAAGGCTGGTAAGAGATTCGGATTTGTGCGTTTTATTAAAGTTTTTGATGTGGAGCGTTTGGTTGGTAATTTATGTACGGTGTGGATTGGTAGACATAGAATTCATGCTAATGCTGCTAGATTCCATAGGCCTAAGGGTTCTACTAGCAGTCATCAACCTGCTATGAAAGGAAAGATCAGAGACTCATCAATTGGGAATACTAAGGACAATGGGCATAGGGATGATGTAAGTTCCTATGCGAATGTGGTAAAAAATCATAGCCAAGGGAATGAGGAGAATGATAGCAAGCCAGTGTTGGTTTTAGACGATTCTTGCTGTAAACACACTGGATTATCATGTTTGTTTAAAGGAGGTGAAGGAGGTTTGGAGTGTTAGAAAATCTAAAGTGGTATTTTGGGGATGAAGGCTTCACCGATATTGATTTAAGGATAAATGGGTGGTTTGCTGGGTTATGATGCTTTTGACCGGTGGTGGAAATAAGAAGTTTTTGTTATCTACAAGAGTATGTTCGTGGTTCTCTCAGCTAATCCAAGCGTCTAGTGAATTCATTACTGATGAACGAGTTACTATGGTGGAAATTGAGGGTATTCCTTTAAAAGTGTGGAATGAAAATACTTTTATTCGAATTGCATCAAAGTGGGGAACCTTGTTAAATGTGGAGAACTTGGAGAAGAATATTACATTGCAAAAGACTGTGTGTTCTACTAAGAGATATGTCCCATATTTGAATCATTTAAAATTAATTATTATAAAGTAAGACGCATTGGTGCGGCCATAGAGATTTCGGTTGGACTCCAGATTTGGATGATCAAAAATGATGATGGAAGTGACTCAGGAAGATGTAGGAATGTGAAGAAGTTTTTTAAGAAGGATTTCGGTGAGGTGATGAGAGGTACTAGGTGGAACATGATGTTGTAGGGTATCTGATACAGATGTTGAGGAGGAGAATCCAAAATCCAAGGATGGTGTTGTTTCTAGTGAGCAAAATGGTAAATAATCAGAAGACCCGTTTAATATTTATTCTCTCCTTAATAAAGATAAGATGAAGAATAATAAGGAGGCGAGCACAAAAGAGAGTTTGGAGTACCCTCCTGGTTTTACACCAAGAGAGAATGATGTTGAAAATGTTGAGATGGATAATCAGAAGGATAATTGTGATGGTGAATTCGGGAATGTAAACAATATTTTTGATGAAGTGAATTTTAGCTCGGGGTTTAACACGTACAAAAAAGCAGGTGGGGAATCTATGGACTCGGATCATTGTAGAGAGTCTGAAGGTTCTCGGAAAGGTGGTTCTATATTAATGTTGATGGATGAATTGGTTAAGGTGGGACAAACTATGGGGTATAATATGGACGGGTGTATGAAGAATATTGAAGAGATCATTGAATCGCAAGGAGTGGATGGTGTTTTCCGATGAATATGTTGTCTTTAAATATCCAAGGTCTTAACCCAAAGGCTAAAAAATTGGTAAAGGAGTTGTGTGTCTTCTAACAAGGTAAAATTTTCTTACGTTCAAGAAACTAATATGAAGTCTATTAATTTATTTGAAATCAAAAGATGTGGGGTAACTTTGGTTTGATTAGGTTGCATAGTGGCCTCGGTTGGTAAATAGAGGTGGGATTTTATGTGTTTGGGATCCTAATGCGTTTAAGAAACTAAATTCAACGGTTTCAGATTATTTTGTTATGATTCAAGGAAATTGGGTGTCTAATGGCAAATTACTTCTTATTATTTCGGTGTATGCCCCACAAGAGTTGTCAGAAAAGAAAAGTCTATGGGATTATTTATGTCACGTCATTGATAATTGGAAAGGTTCAGTAGTAATTATCATGGGTGATTTTATTGAGGTCCGCAATAAAATGTGAGATTTGGAATATTTTCAAGTGCATGGGGCAATTGCTTTAACTCTTTTATCTCAATGGCGAATTTAGAGGAGGTTCCACTTGGTGGATGTTCTTTTACATGGTGTCACAGATCTGCTTCAAAGATGAGTAAGCTTGATAGATTCCTCATGTCCGAAAGCTTACTGAGTGAGTGTCCTAATTTATCAGCCATCACCCTAGATAGATTTTTATCAGACCACCGTCCTATATTATTATGTGAATCTACTCATGACTATGGACCTATTCCGTTTCGGTTTTTTCATTATTGGCTGGAAATGGAGGGTTTTGAGAACTTTGTTAATGAGGTGTGGTGTGAAGCTCCGGTAGATAATTCTAATGCTATGATCAACATGATGAACAAGTTGAAATATCTAAAAAAGAAGATACGTGTTTGGAATGGCATGAGACAAAGTCCGAAAACTCGAAAACATGTGCTGAAACAGGAGCTCGCTGATTTGGAGATGATCATTGACAAAGGAGATGCGTCGTCTGATACTTTGCATAAACGTGCGGAGGTTGTAAAATCGATTCAAGAGGTGGATAAATTGTGTGCAATGGAGGCGTCTCAAAAAGCAAAAATCAAATGGGCAATTGAAGGCGACGAGAACTCAAAATATTACCATGGTATTCTTAATAAGAAACGAAACCAACTTTCTATACGAGGGGTTCTGGTGGAAGGAGATTGGGTGGAAAATCCTAATATGGTTAAAAATGTGTTCCCATAATCATTTTAAGATCATTTTGATAGACCTAAATCTGGTTCTGTCGATGCATATAATATGGTGTTTCCTCCATCATCTGAATTCATGCAAACAACTGGATTTGAAGCCGATAGTGTCAAATGAAGAGATTACTAAAGGCGGTTAGGTTTGTGGTGTTGATAAATCTCGGGGCCGGATGGATTCACATTTGTTTTTATAAAAGTTTTGAGTTATTGAAAAAGATGTGTTGGAGGCAGGTGAAATATTTCTTTCATTACAGGTCGGCATTCCAAAATGGTGTAATATTATCTTTCATAAGTTGATTCCGTAGCTCCGAAGCAAAAATGGTGAAGGATTTCATGACTGATTGTCTTATGGGAGCCTTAATAAATAATTGCCAAATTTTTGGCAAATCTTCTTGTGGTGGTGCTTGGAGTATTGTTAAGTGAGGGTGCAATCGGCTTTTGTTGCGGATAGGCAAATCTTGAGGACATTTATACTTAATGAGGTTTTGCTAGTGGTGTAAAGATGAAGCTAAAAATATTCATTTATTCTAAAAAATTAACTTTGAAAAGGCTTACGATTCGGTTCTGTATGATTACCTTGTGCTGTCTTAAGAAAATTTGGTTTGGTGAAAATGGTGTGGTTAGGTTCAGAATGTCTTCGGACCTTCTTGGAGCGATCGGTTTTAGTGAATGGAAGCTACGAGGAATTTCAGATTTTTAATGGCCTTATACAAGGTGATCCTCTTTCTCGTTTATTTTTTATTGTGTTTATGGTGAGTCTTCACATTTCTTTTAAAAGGTTGTGGATGAGGGCATGCTTAATCGGCATTGAGCTTAATTCGGTTAATGCATCTTTCTCATATGGTTTCTATGCGGACGATGCAGTGTTTATGGTGCATTAGAGTTACTAAGATATGATACGTATTATATATGTGTTGAAATGTTTTCATCGTGCTTTAGGTCTTAGTATTAATTTAAGCAAGAGTAAGTTATTGGGTGTTGTGGTGAGTGAAGATAGGGTGGTGCAAGCTGCAAATAGAATTGGTTGTGGTGTCATTAAAGGCTCCTTGTTGCTTATTTAGGTTCGAAGTTAGGTGGATAATATGTCTCGGATTAAATCTTGGGATGAGATTGTGGATAAACTAGTAGATCGTTTTCAAAATGAAGATGAAATACATTAGCTGATAGGTAGTAGTTTAACCCTTCTGCAAGGCGGTTCTAGGAGCCTTGCATCGGTTATTTAGTCATATGTTATATTCAAGGTGCCAATGAAGTGTCAAACGCATTGGAATCCATTCGAGGTCGGTTTTTTAGTGGTGTCAATTTAAATAGCAAAAAATCGATATGGGTGAAATGGAGTAATGTTTTGTCTTCCAAAGAGAAAGGTGGCCTTGGCGTGTCTAGTTTATATGCGCTAAATAGAGCCCTTATGTGTAAATGGGTTTGGCGGTTTACAACTCAAAAAAACTTATTATGGGCAAGGGTTATTAAAGCTATTCATGGCGAAGATGGGAAGAATGGTAGCGGATCGAAGGTTGGTTATAAGTCCATTTGGAAGATTCTCCAGGTGGTGGATAACATTGAAGATATACAGGTTTAAACTTAATTTATTTTTATGACCGAATAGCTTGACAATGGTGCGGATACTTATTTTTGGGAGGATTTGTGGCATGGAGACATGGTTTTGAAACAAAGATATCTAGGCTTTATGCATGGAAGTGAAGAAGACTGTCGATGTGGCTTCTAAACCGTCACAGGAGAACTTGACCTGGTCTTTTCGTCGGGCTCTAGAAGCGGAGTGAACAAGATCAGTTGACGGGATTTACGACAGTTACGTGGAAGGTGTTGTTCTTGTGTCAGACTGATAGGTGGTATTAGACGTTTGTTGGGTTCGGGTGAGCTTTCGGTAGCCCCCTAGGATTGTATAGGGGTATTGATGATAAAGTTTCGGGGAAGCTGCTACTCAAACTCGATGGATAAAAGCGGTGCCAATCAAGGTTAACATTCATGCGTGGAATGTGAGAATGGATTGTTTGCCTACCCGTCTTAATATATCCCGGAGAGGTATAGATATTCCGTCTATTCTTTGTCCCGTTTGTGGTAGCGTCACGGAATCGTCAAGTCATTTATTTTTTGATTGCCTTGTTGTGAAAGATAATTTTCGCAAAGATTTGCCGTTGGTGGGAGGTGGATTTTCATGGGAAGTGAGACGTGCGATGAATGGGTTTCTTGGATAATATATCTTGGATTCCTATCAAGCATAAAAGGTTGTTAGAAGGGGTGTGTTTTGGGTTGTGGGGTGGTAATTTGGGCTTATCGTAATAAGTGTGTCTTTGGTGTGGTTTCTCCTTCTAAGGCGGTTATTTTTGATGATGTTGTGTCGTATTCTTTTTATTGGAGTCGGTTTAGATGTAATGTGTCGTTTAGTTGGGTTGATTGGCTAAAAAAATCCTCATCTTGTAACTTTGTAATTCTTCTAGCTTCTTGCTAGTTTTTTAATAAAGTGTTGTTCAAAAAAAAAAATTTGCTCGCTAAACTACTATGTACTTTACCTTTCACGTAATGATTAATATTAGGAGCGCATCAAAGATTTTAAGTTATTAGGTGCACAATTTATTTTTATTACTGTATAAAGAAAAAAGAATAAACTAAAAAGTATGATTTAAATTAAAACCGAGTAAACAAAATGAAGACACATATTTCTTTTGACATATTAGTTGACTAAGGTGGTGTTCGATTTTTCAGAAATGCCTCTTAACAGCAACTTAATCTGACTTATTCAGACGCGGTTAGACATTTGGATCATTAAGACTGTTTGTTTTTTCCAAGTCATTCAGGAGGCGTCAGAGGCAATGCAGTGTCTTAGAGCGTTTTTTTTTTGATCAGTAAAGAGGCAGTAAGAGGAATAAAACTCTAATGAACTAGATGTGGAAGTGGTGTTTAACATCTCTTCATGTATTTTTTTTACTATGCTTGATTTTTTTTTTATTTTGGTTTTTTTTCTTATTCATCTTTGTCTTTTGTATTAAATGTATTAATATAATCAGATGCGTATGTTTTATTAGATAAAGAGTGTTATAATTAATCAGGTCAACTCATATTTTGTTCAAATTGAAGGGTACAGTTTCGGACTCATACATCTCAATTTTAACGCGACTCATTTAGTTAATCGTTTTAAGAAGTTCAATTCAAACTTTAAATTGATTAAACTATATAATTTGTTTTTTATTTATTTAATGAAGTTTTTTTTTCGAACGCAATCGCTTTATATTTAAATTGTAAAAACCATAGTTTAACACATCTAGATTTTTTACCAAAACAAACAGTTTTATTTCATTCAGATTTATATTTCTCAACCACTTATTCAGATTCAGATGGATCCAGACTTTTCTACCGAATATTCAGATTAGATCACTAGCGCAGTGTATCCCGTGCTGTGTGAGTGTTACCAGATATATATATATATAGCTCCCCTCACCATATATAGTATGATAGGAATCGCGCTCTCGCATGTGTGTATATAAAATTTAAAAAAACATATCGCGTAGCAGATACTATAACTAATCAAGATTTTTAACAAAAAATTATATAAACGATAAAAATTTGGTGCTCATTATACGCAGGACTCGCTCAGTTGTGGCTGACAAAGGTTTGATTTCTTTTATTTTTTTTGTGTGTTTTTTTTTCCCCCCCCCCTCTCGTCGTCCCCCTCCTCCCCCTTATTTTTTCCTCCTCCTCGTCACGCATTGTAAGATAGTCGTCTGGAAATGGGTTACCGCTCCAGGTTTTGGTTAGATAATGGTGTGTGACTCGCCTCTCCGTTCTGAAGTTTCCTCGTTGTTTGTTTTAGAGGACAGGACAAAGAGTCTGCGCGTCGGTTCTAAGTGAGTTTAGTTTCAGATATGATGTTTCATCCATGCCCCCCTACATACCCCTGGTTGTGAGGAGTTGGCGACAACAGAGGGATGAGCGAATTCTATTTTAGATTCAGTTATTTTATCTCCTTCTATGGATAGATGGTTCTGCGATTTGAATGGTGAGGGTGTGTTCCGTGTTAAAGAGGTTCGGTATACTTTAGATGACATCTTCCTTCCGTCTGCCCCTGAAGCTACGAGGTGGGTGAAATATATTCCGATCAAGATTAATATCTTTGCTTGGCGTGCTTGGCTTAATCGTCTCCGATAGAAGTAACCCCTTCCTTGTAGAGGGTGTTGATTTGGCTTCTTCTTTGTGTCGTTATGTGACGAGGTTCCTGAGGCTGTAATTTTTCCATGTCTTGTTCCGGTGTGAATATAGCTTGTGTGTTTTTTCTTAAGATTTGTCGTTGGGGGATTGATTTTCGACCACCCATATGTCTTTATTCTGTACATCCGGAATAATGATTTTCATCTTTCGGCCGTCCCCCTACAATTCCCACCCCCCCTATTCTAGGATCCAAGCTCATGTAGGAGGAGTGCCTTCACCCGCTCTCCGCCGCTCACGCCTTCCCCCCCCCCCCCCGGCGCCCGCGCATCTTTGGGTGTATAGGAATCAACTTATTTTTGCCGAGACCTCTCCGAGACGGTCTGTGATCTTCGATGACATTGTTTCGCGTTCTTACACTTGGTTTGTTAGTAGATGTAATTCTTCTTTTTCTTGGGTGAGTTGGTTAAAAAACCCTAATTTGATTTCTTTGTAATGTCCTTCTAGCCCCCTCCCCCCTAGCCCCCTTGTATTACCCGCCCCCCCACTCAACCCCGAATTTGAATGAGGGCGGACCTAGGAGGTAGGTTCATTTTTTTTTTGAACGGCAAAATTTATTAACTAGCAAGATGCTAGAAGGACATTACAAAGAAATCAAATTAGAGTTTTTAACCAACTCACCCAAGAAAAAAAAGAATTACATCTACTAACACACCAAGTGTAAGAACGCGAAACAATGTCATCGAAGATCACAGACCGTCTCGGAGAGGTCTCGGCAAAAATAAGTTGATTCCTATACACCCAAAGATGCCACCACGCAACATAGAACACTCCTTCCAACATGAGCTTGATCCTAGAAGAGAGCCGAATAGATGAAAACCATGTATTCCATTCAGAAAAAGACATAAGGTCTTGCCAATCAAGATCCCACCAACGACAAATCTTACGAAAAACAAGCATAGCTATATCACACCGGAACAAGACATGAAAAATATCCTCAGGAACCTCGCCACATATCGGACATAAAGAAGAATCCAAAACAACACCTCTACGAAGGAGGTTACTTCTAGTCGGGAGACGATCAAGCCGAGCACGCCAAGCAAAGATATTAATCTTGATCGGAATATATTTCACCCACCTCGTAGCTTCAGGGGCAGACGGAAGGAAGATGTCATCTAAAGTATACCGAACCTCTTTAACACGGAACACACCCTCACCATTCAAATCGCAGAACCATCTATCCATAGAAGGAGATAAAATAACTGAATCTAAAATAGAAGTTAGCTCGGTCCACTATTGTTGCTCAACTCCATCACGAACCGATCTACGAAAGGAAACATCAATCGAAACTAAACTCAACTTAGAAGCCACCGTAGACTCTTTGTCCGTCTCTAAAACAAACAACCGAGGAAACTTAGAACGGAGAGGCTGATCATCAGCCCATGTATCGAACCAAAACCTGGTCTTAAGCCCATTTCTAACACGTTTCTTACAATGAGAGATGAAATCAAAACCTTTGTGAGCCAAAACTATGCATTTTCACTCTTTTATTTGTTGGCGTTAAAATGGAGCACCTAATGTTTATCGTTTATATAAATTTTTGTTAAAAATCTCGATTTTTTTGAAACGAATATGTTTTTTAAATTTTGTGTCATATGAATACATGTCTTATTTAGTTATGTGCCGTTTGTTTATTAAGAATCGATCTGATTTTTCTAACATCCTTGCAATCTGAATATTCGGTTAGAAAAGTCTGTATCCATCTGATTCTGAATAATAAGTGGTTGGATAATCTAAATCTGAATGAAAATATAAACTGTTTTGTTTTGGTAAAAAATTCTTGATTTGTTAACTTACGGGTTTTTAACATATTTAAACTATAAAACGATTGCGTTCGCAAAAAAAATTTCATTAAATAAAAAAAACAAATTTTATTATATAATCAATTTAAAGTTTGAATTGAACTTTCTTAAAACGATTAACTAAATGACATGCGTTAAAATTGAGATGTATGAGTCCGAAACCGTACCCTTCAATTCGAACAAAATATGAGTTGACACATATCATCTTATACATTTTATCTAATAATACATACAGCAATGATTTTATTTATATTTTTAATACAAAAGACAAAGATGAAATAAGAAATAAAAAAACCAAAATAAAAAAAATCATAGCATAGTAGAAAAAAAATACATTAAGAGATGTTAAGACACCCCTTCCACATCTAGTTCATTAAGAGGTTTATGCCTCTTACTGCCTCTTAATGATCAGAAAAAAAAACGCTCTTAACACTGCTTGCCTTTACTGCCTTTGATTGACTTTGAAAAAACAACTGTCTTAATGATCCAAAATGTCTAACCGCGTGCTGAATATAGTCAGATTATGTTGTGTAGAGGCAGTTCTGAAAATCGAATCACCACCTTCGTCAACTAATATGTCAAAGTAATATGTGTCTTCATTTTGTTTACTCGGTTTTTAAATTTTTAAAATCATACTTTTTAGTTGATTATTTTTTCTTTAATACAGTTATAAAAATAATGTGCACCTAAATAACTTAACAATCTTTGATGCGTTCCTAATTTTAATCATTACGGTGAAAGGAAAGTACCATAGTAGTTTAGCGAGCAATTTTTTTTTTTGAACATACACTTTTATTAAAAACACTAGCAAGAAGTAGAAGAATTACAATAGTTTACAAGATGAGGATTTTTTTTAGCCGAGCAATCATAACTAAACGTACATTACATTCTAAATCGAACTCAATAAAAAGAATACGACACAAACATCATCAAAAATAAACCGCCTTCATATGAAGGAGAAACCACACCAAAGATACGCTTCTTACGATAAGCCCAAATTAAGCCACTCATACCACAACACAGCCCTGCTAACAACCTTTTATGCTTGATAGGCATCCGAAGATTTATGATTCCAAGAAACCATTCATCGAAACGTATGCACTTCCTTGAAATCCTACCTCCACCAACGGAAAAATCTTGACAAAAATTATCTTTCGCAACAAGGCAATCTCAATAATAAATGACTTGACGATTCCATGACGCTACACAAAACGGGACAAAGCTAGTCGGAATATCTATACCTCTCCAGGTTATATTAAGATGGTAGGCAAACATACATCTCACATTCCACAGATGAATGTTAAACCTTGATTGGCACCGCTTTTACCATCGAGTTTTGAGTAGGACACTTCAGAAACCTGTTATCATCATACCTTTCTAGCCGAAGCTACCGAGATCCTCTCCCGAACCATCAAACGTCTATACCACCTATCAGGCGTGATCACCAAGAACACACACCGTCCACCGTAATTCGTCAAAATCCGTCAACTGATCTTGTTTCACTCCGCTTCTAGGAAGCACGACGAAAAAGACCAGGGTCAAGTTCTCTTGTGACGGTTTTAGAAGCCACATCGACAGTCTTCTTCATTCCAGGCGCATAAAGCTAGGATATCTTTGTTTACAAAACATGTCTCCATGCCACAATCCTTCCCAAAAAATAAAAGTATCCGCACCATTGTCAAGCTTTTTTTGAATAAAAAAATTATTTAAGTGTATACCTTTTATCTCAATGTTTCCACCTCCCTGGAGAATGCTTCGCCAAATGCTTGTAACCAACCTTTTGTATCCGCTACCAATTTTTCCCATACTTCGCCATGAATAGCTTTAATAACCACTAGTCCATAACAAGTTTTTTGTAGTTGTAAAACCGCCAAAACATTTACACATAGAGTCTCTATTACAGCGCTCATATAAACTAGAATTCATTCAAGGGCCACCTTTTCTCTTTAGAAACACATAAACCTTACTCCATTTCACCCATATGATTTTTTACTATTTAAATCGACACCACTTAAAAAACCGACTTCGAATTGAATTCCATGCGTTTGAAGGATTTTCATTGGCACCTCTCGAATCTATTGACTATGATAAATAGGCAAAATGGATCCATAGAAACCGCCTTGAGAAGGGTTTTTTAACCCCCCCCCACCCCCCCCCCCTCCTCCGACTACCTATCGATAAGTTTTTCAATCTTCCATTTTGAAAGTCGATCTACTATTTTTCCTCACACTCATCACCAGATTTAATCGAGACATATTTCCCCTAACTTTCGAACCTAAATAAGTATAAGAGCCTTAAGGACACCACAACAATTCTATGTTGCAGCTTGCATCCACCCTTAGCTCCCTCTACACAAATATAACCCGCAATAACGTACTCTTGCTTAAATTAAACTAAGACCTGAAGCACGATGAAAACATTTCAACACATATATAATCGTATCAATATTCTTAGTACTCCATTGCCCCATAAACACCGCATCGTCCGCATAGAACATATGAGAAAGATGCATAACCGAATTAAGCACAATGTCATTAAACATGCCCGCATCCACAACTCTTTTAAAAGAAATGTGAAGACTCTCCATAACCAAAATAAAAATAAACGGAGAAAGAGGATCACCTTGTTTAAGGCCCTTAAAAAACTGAAATTCCTCCGTAGGGCTTCCATTCACTAAAACCGATCCCCAAGAAGATCGAAGACATTCTTGAATCCA
Source organism: Tanacetum coccineum (assembly GCA_026074375.1). Taxonomy (NCBI): domain Eukaryota; kingdom Viridiplantae; phylum Streptophyta; class Magnoliopsida; order Asterales; family Asteraceae; genus Tanacetum; species Tanacetum coccineum. The sequence goes on along the minus strand of BQNB010035459.1, from coordinate 27,518 downwards.
ACCACACCATTTTTCACCAAAACCAAATTTTCTTAAGACATCATCAAGGTAATCCCACCGAACAGAATCATAAGCCTTTTCAAAGTCAATTTTTAGAATAAATGAATGTTTTTTCTTCAACTTACACCACTGCAAAACCTCATTAAGTATAAATGGTCCGTCAAGAATTTGCCTATCCGCAACAAAAGCCGATTGCACCTCATTAACAATATCTCCAAGCACCACCACAAGACGATTAGCCAAAATTTTGGCAATTATTTTATAAAGGCTCCCAATAAGACTAATCGGTCTGAAATCCTTCACCATTTTTGCTTCGGGAGTCTTCGGAATCAACGCTATGAAAGATGAATTACACCCTTTTGGAATGCGACTGTAATGAAAGAAATATTTCACCGCCGCCAACACATCTTTTTCTATTAAACTCCAAAACCTTTTATAAAAACCAAATGTGAATCCATCCGGCCCCGGAGATTTATCAACACCACAATCCCAAACCGCCTTTTTAATCTCTTCATTTGACACTTCGGCTTCCAAATCCAGTTGTTGCATTGAATTCAGATGATGAGGAAACTCCATATTAAGCATCGGCCGAACAGATTTAGGTCTATCAAAACGATTCTTGAAATGATTAAGGAACTCATTTTTAACCATATTAGGATTTTCCACCCAATCTCCTTCCACCAGAACCCCTCGTATAGAAAGTTGGTTTCGTTTCTTATTAAGAATACCATGGTAATATTTTGAGTTCTCGTCGCCTTCAATTGCCCATTTGATTTTTGCTTTTTGAGACGCCTCCATTGCACACAATTTATCCACCTCTTGAATCGATTTTACAACCTCCGCACGTTTATGCAAAGTATCAGACGACGCATCTCCTTTGTCAATGATCATCTCCAAATCAGCGAGCTCCTGTTTCAGCACATGTTTTCGAGTTTTCGGACTTTGTCTCATGCCATTCCAAACACGTATCTTCTTTTTTAGATATTTCAACTTGTTCATCATGTTGATCATAGCATTAGAATTATCTACCGGAGCTTCACGCCACACCTCATTAACAAAGTTCTCAAAACCCTCCATTTCCAGCCAATAATGAAAAAACCGAAACGGAATAGGTCCATAGTCATGAGTAGATTCACGTAATAATATAGGACGGTGGTCTGATAAAAATCTATCTAGGGTGATGGCTGATAAATTAGGACACTCACTCAGTAAGCTTTCGGACATGAGGAATCTATCAAGCTTACTCATCTTTGAAGCAGATCTGTGACACCATGTAAAAGAACATCCACCAAGTGGAACCTCCTCTAAATTCGCCATTGAGATAAAAGAGTTAAAAGCATTCGCCCCATGCACGTTGAAAATAGTTCCAAATCTCTCATTTTTATTACGGACCTCATTAAAATCACCCATGATAATCACTGAACCTTTCCAATTATCAATGACGTGACATAAATAATCCCATAGACTTTTCTTTTCTGACAACTCTTGCGGGGCATACACCGAAATAATAAGAAGTAATTTGCCATTAGACACCCAATTTCCTTGAATCATAACAAAATAATCTGAAGCCGTTGAATTTAGTTTCTTAAACGCATTAGGATCCCAAACACATAAAATCCCACCTGATTTACCAACCGAGGCACTATGCACATAATCAAACGCAAAGTTACCCCAGCATCTTTTGATTTCAAACAAATCAATAGACTCCATTTTAGTTTCTTGCAACGTAAGAAAATTCACCTTGTTAGAGACACACAACTCCTTTACCCAATCTTTTTTAGCCTTTGGGTTAAGACCTTGGATATTTAAAGACAACATATTCATCGGAAAACACCATCCACTCCTTGCGATTCAATGATCTCTTCAATATTCTTCATACACCCGTCCATATTATACCCCATAGTTTGTCCCACCTTAACCAATTCATCCATCAACATTAATATAGAACCACCTTTCCGAGAACCTTCAGACTCTCTACAATGATCCGAGTCCATAGATTCCCCACCTGCTTTTTTGTACGTGTTAAACCCCGAGCTAAAATTCACTTCATCAGAAATATTGTTTACATTCCCGAATTCACCATCACAATTATCCTTCTGATTATCCATCTCAACATTTTCAACATCATTCTCTCTTGGTGTAAAACCAGGAGGGTACTCCAAACTCTCTTTTGTGCTCGCCTCCTTATTATTCTTCATCTTATCTTTATTAAGGAGAGAATAAATATTAAACGGGTCTTCTGATTGTTTACCATTTTGCTCACTAGAAACAACACCATCCTTGGATTTTGGATTCTCCTCCTCAACCTCTGTATCAGATACCCTACTAACATCATTTTCCCCTTGTACCTCCTCATCACTCTCACCGAAATCCTTCTTAAAAACTTCTTCACATTCTTCATCTTCTGAGTCACTTTCCTCATCATTTTGATCATCCAAATCTGGAGTCCAACCCGGAATCTCTATGGCTCGCACCCAATGCGTCTTACCTTTATAATTAATTTTAAATGATTCAAATATGTGAGACATACTCTTAGTGAGAACACAAAGTATTTTGTACTGGTAATTTTCTTTCTCCAAATTCTCCACATTTAACAAGGTTCCCCACTTTGATGTAATTCGAATAAAAGTATTTTCATTCCATACTTTTAAAGGAATACCCTTAATTTCCACCATAGTAACTCGTTCATTAGTAATGAATTCACTAAACGCTTGGATTAGCTGAGAGAACCACGAACATACTCTTGTAGATAACAAAAACTTCTCCTTTGCTTCCACCAAGTCAAAAGCAATCATAACCCACAAACCACCCATGTATCTTAAATCAATATCGGTGAAGCCTTCATTCCCTAATGCCACTTTTAGTTTTTCTAACACTCCAACCTCCTTCACCTTCCCATTTAAACAACATGAGTAATCCTGTGTGTTTACGCAAGAATCATCTAAAACCAACACTGGCTTGCTATCATTCTCCCCATTCCCTTGGCTCTGATTTTTTACCACATTCGCATAGGAACTTACATCATCCCTATGCCCATTGTCCTTAGTATTCCCAATTGATGAGTCTCTGATCTTTCCTTTCATAGCAGGTTGATGACTGCTAGTAGAACCCTTAGGCCTATGGAATCTAGCAGCATTAGCATGAATTCTATGTCTACCAATCCACACCGTACATAAATTACCAACCAAACGCTCCACATCAAAAACTTTAATAAAACGCACAAATCCGAATCTCTTACCAGCCTTTGATCTTTTGTTAGGAATAAACGCATCAACCACATGCCCATATTGTTTACACGCATTCCATAGATCCTTAGCACTCGCTTGCTCAGGAAAATTAGTCACGAACACGGACGTGGAGATCTTCAGCACATCATCCTCCTTAGTTCTCTTACAACCCATTTGAATCAAAACAAAGAATATATCACCAATTTGCAAAATCACAACAAAAAATACCTAAAAATGAGGGGTTAGGGTTTTGGATTTGAAAGGAATTAGGATTAGGGTTTTTATTGGAAATTTAATTGGAAAAAAACCAAAAAAGGGGGAAAACGACAAAGAAGCAAACCCTAAATCAAAAACAACAACCCTATAGATCCTGATCATCAAATCATGAAAATAACTCGATAAGGAAATCAATCACAAAGGAATGATCTCACTATTTCAGGCTTGTCTATGATCGATTAACAAGATGGTAGTAGTTATTGAGATCGGTTAGGGAAGATCGTCCACAGTGGGATTAATTGGTAAAGTTAATCGCCCACCGCAAACTCCCCTTTTATTCTTTTGATTTGGTGGAAAGCGACTACCTATTTTATTCTTTTGATTTGGTGGAAAGCGACTAAACACTGATACGATGCGAATAGATTATAGAAAGGCGCATTGGAAAAATAGAACGTGCCGGTTCATTTTGATCATGCTCATTCCATTTAATACGCCTAATAAGTACCCAAAGGGGGTGTTTGTTTAAGCTTACGAGTTTTTGGGCTTATTATTCAACTTACGTGTTTATTTTCCATCTTTGCTTAATATGCTCATAAGATAGAAAATAAACCAAAAATGGGCTCATTTTCGTAAGACAAACCAAATAAGTTCTTAAACCTAAATATAAGCTCAGGTGTTTGTTTAAGCTTATTTTTAGGCTTAGAGCTTATTTGACTCGTTTTATATATATAAAGCTTATGATTTTCTGGGTTATTTTCTAGCTTATGAGCTTATTATCTATCTATAAGTCATAATAAGCTCATAACTTATTAGTCAAAGAACAACAAAGAGAAAATGAGCTTACAAAATATAAGCCGAGTCACCAAATGACCTAGTAGTAAGGCACTTACACTACAACACAAATGACCTAATGCAACTATCAATATTCGTTGCAAATCTGTTGCAAACAGCTATTTGCAATGGATTTGCAACAGATTTTGATTGTTGCATAAAGGCTCCATGCAAATTTATTTTACAACGGAATTGCAACAGGCAAAAATAATTGCAATGGCTTTTGCAATCTAGCGACAAACAGATGTATTTGTGATATGGTGGTTACGTATTTCGTGTAACGTTTATACATTAAACGTGGAAAATTCAAATTTAAATGCCAAATGGTTTTAAAGAAAAAAAATTAAATGTATCAAAGAACATAATAAAAAATAATATTTGTGAAACTGTAAAAATAAAACACTTGCATCATTTATGAGATAACTAATAATGCACGTTATTCGTCCAGTAAAAATTCAGTCAGCATGCTGGAGTTAGAGTGTTCTTGCCAAGAATTCCTCTTGCTCCATCTGAAGATGACATGTTCCATTTTAAACTAAAGAGAAAAAAAAATCTTTGTGCGCCTTAACTTTGCGATGCCTATAAATAAAGCTCAGGGCTAAACAATTCCAAATGTGGGTGTTTATTTGTCGGACTATGTTTTCTCGCATAGCCAACTTTATGTTGTGTTTTCTAAAAGGATATCACGTAGAGCTACAATAATATTAGTGAAGTTAGTCAAAGAGTTTGGTTAAGAAGGAGTCTACACCTCAAATGTCGTGTAACAAGAAGTTTTACGTGATGAATCACGTGCATTGTTAAGTTATCTCATAACTGATGTAAATGTTTTATTTTCAGTTTTACTATATGTGTTTATATGTTCTTTGATACATTTTAATAATTTTTCTTTGAGTTGAATTGTCGCATGTTACAACATTTTTCAATTATACTTGATATATTCACGTTTTATATCTAAACGTTACACGAAACACTTAACCACAATATCGCACATATGTTTGTTTCTCACTAGAAAAACCCGTTGTAAGCATAAGTACTCGCCTATTTTTAATGACGCGTGAAACACAATTGTACCAACTGATTATTAATGTGTTAAATTTTTAATATAGACGGGTTTTCTATAGACTAATCGGCCATTTGGATCTCAAATAAGCCTTGGTCTATCAATTTGTATCTGTTTTCAAACTAAAATATATATATTTCTATCTCTACATATTGAAAAAAAATTGATTAAATATTCAGCTCACAGTATAAAAGTATATTACGAATCATTTAGTATTTTTGAAATAACATGGTTGCATAAATTACAAGTATCTCGATAATAAAAGTTTCCATTTACAAATATTTATAGACCAAACTTAAGTCTAGTAAGGGGAATTGGTTATTTTAAACAAATACATTACTTAATTTTAAGGGGTTTTGAGTTTCAAAAATCTTCATAGACTTTTTATAAGTAGTAGAGATAAAAATATGATGATATTTTTTTCTTTGCTAACTAAAAATACTCAGACAAAAAAATAAGAAATAAAGTTTGAAAATATTAAAAGAACAAGAGAAGTTGAACTATAAGAGGGACATGACTAGTAAACTTATCCAACATCGCTTGAAGAGGAAAACTTTCAAGGGAAAAAACTCTATATAAGCAAAGTCCCAACCTATTTTAATACTTAGTTAAGCTTTAGATGTAATATAAACAATTTATTGTGTGTTCCCAAAAAGCATGTGTTGAGTCTTATTAAGTTACATAAGATTTAATTGGAGCATTTAAAACAAATTTTTTATATACTTTAATCGAGCTTTCGAGCCTCGAGCTTGAGTTAATACTACGAGCCATCAAGTTTGATTTTTTACGGAGCATCTTAGCTTGAAAGTTAGTTTATTTGTATGGTTTTAAAACATAAAAAATCAAAATCTTAAACGAGCTTCGAGTTCAAGCTCGAACAACAACAAAATAGTCGAGCTCGAGCTCGAGCCAATTTTAAAAAGTTTATTCAAGCTCGAGCCGAGTAGTTAATAAACGAGCCTAGCTCGTTTAGGCCAAAACTCGACTCGGCTCTGATCGTTAACACCGTAGTTGGATTATAGCTTAATTATGTCAAATAGTTATTTCTGCTCGGTTTAGTAAAAGTCCACATATTTTTTAAGGGAATTGCTCTAATGAGTGCATCACATATTTGTACGGCGTAGATATTCTGCCTCAACTCTCTGTACATTTAACTATGCAAATAAATAGTGGGAGTGTGCAAATATCTCCCATTTTTTAGTGGCTGGTATAACTTATTAACACATTACAAAAAAGATTGGATATGTGATTATCGCATAATCATGACGATTATTCAATTCAAGTTTAAGAAATCGTGAAGACTGAATGAAATTTGTACAAGTTAACATCTCGATTTATGAAATAATTCTTTAAAGATTAACGGGGAGAAATAGAAGCGGAGGGGAGGTAGTAAAATAGAATCAGTGTTTAGGCTACCCACTATAATAAGGTCGACCGACTCGGTTGACGTAGGTCGTCGTCGGTCGGTCTTATAGTCGCAATGTCGGTCGCACCATTTCCTGTTCGAACTCGATCGTTGGAACGAAGGTAGTCGGGCATAGCAACGTCTATTTTCATTTAATATAAAAAAAAACTTTTTTAACTTTTAAAATTTAAACACTTTAACACTATAAATACCCACTCATTGTACCATTTAATACACAATTTTTATATACACTTTCATTAACTTTTTTAAATGGCTTGTTCGGTTTCACATACCGACGATGAAGTCGAAGCTTTGGTTCAAAAACTAATTGACGAATATATGGTTCGTCAGAAAGCGATTCTGGATTTAGCCTTGCAATTTGGCAATGCATGCACAGCTAAAGACGATCTTAAAAAAGCATACGAGAAATGTAATGACATTCCACAAGAGAGTCGTGCTTTGATCAACACTTTCTTAAAAGAAGGATCTGATAATGATTACGAGCTGAATCTTTCTATGTATAGAAAGGCGGCAAAAATAGAAAAACAAATGAATGCTAAATTAGTTTGGCTACAGGAAAAATACAACTACCGCTCACAAACACATATAGGTGGTCCGTCATCACAAACCCATGAGATAGGTGATGTATATCTTACTGAGAAAGAACTACATCAACTACATCTAGATGAAGAAGCCTTAAGAGAAACATTAGAAGAAGATGCAATGGGATGAAAAAGAACGGGATGAGAAAATTAGGCAAAAACAAGCTGATGATGAGTTATTCATGTTGGAATTTGGGGTGAAATATGATTCAGAATACGAGTCAGATTAATAATCTAGGAATTATTTTAATTTTATTGTTTTAAATGTAATGTTTTAAATTTCAACGGCTACTTTTCCTTTATAAATACTCATTTACCATCATTCATTTTCTCACACAACTTCTTATCCAATTTTCTCAAATGGATTTCAATCTCAATAACAAAAATGATCAATGGGAACTCAGTCTTGATATAGATGATTCCGATATCCGATTAACGCCCGTTCTGCGTCCCTCTAGTAACACACGTGTTGAAACATCCCCCTCAACCCAAAATCCAGTTAGGATAATACCTGGTCCCTCTAGTAGCACACGTGTTAAACAAAGCGATATTCTACTTGGTTTGGATGGGGCTGTAATGTCTACACAAGAATATATGAAGAAAGTTGTTGAGGATGTGGGTGAGGAGGATGATTTTAAGAGTGGGTCGTGCGTTAGCGCCACTGACTATGTGAATGCTAATGGTGGCACTGTGAGTGGGTGTTTATGAGACATCGAGAATTTTTTGAACAATAGGAAACTTGACCAAGTTGTTGCAATAGTCAAGTCTTGTTCTCCAAATGTGATTGTCGATCTTACAGTGACTATGAAAGATCTCTCAGGTACAATACCTAAAACAATACATCACAAAGTCGTTGGTGAGGGTGGTTATGAAAAGAATATTACTGTAGGAGCTGCTTTGATACTTTCTAATGTTTCAGTTTTTTCTCCAAAACCATCAATGCATTACCTTAACATTACAAAGAGAAACGTGGTTAAGGTTTTTCGTAAGGATACGGTTCCTAAAAGTGGCAGTGGTTAATGTATTAACTTAACATTATTATGTAATGTTTTTTATTATTATGTAATGTTTTTATTATAATTATGTACTGTTTTTATTTTTAATGAAATTTAATTTTAGAAAGAATTGAGAAAAAAAATGAAGGTCGCCTTATAGTGGAAAAAAAATCGTCTGTAGGTCGTCGGAGAAAGAAAGCTAATGTGACAGGAGAAAATGTAGGTCGATGCAGGTAACAGTGTGCATAAAGCTAATTAGGAGGCCCTTTACTATTTTTATACATTCAGTAAGCTAGTTGTATCATATGCGGGCCTAGTAATTCCATTTATAAGTACAAACAATAATTGCTAGATAACATTATTTAAATTCAACTTGATTGATGATCATGTTTTAATCATGTCCACACTCAAATAGGTTCATTCTGCTTAGCTTGGTGATATGAGATATATTTTGTATGATGGTCGGCATTATTTATGAGCATACTCAATACAAGATTGGAAATATGAATGAGATTGCGTATATGGAAACATACAATCATTTAAGTGCATGAAATTAGTAACGCTGAATAAATTCGATCCAAGTTAACATCTCTATATATGACTAGAATATGTCGAAGACCATAAGGAAGATATACCGCCCGTACCTTGACTCTAGTAAAAATAGTGATGAAAATGGCCTATAAAAATATCGTCAAACATTGAAGATATGTAGAGATATTGGAGAGCTCAAGATAATAGGTAAGCAAGAGAGGAAGTTAGTTGTGTTTCAATTTAAGTGAGATTATATTTTAAGGGGAGCTGAGGTGTAGTCTGGTAGAATAGTATTGTTAATTTAAATTATAAAATAAGACTAGTGAGTTAAGCGATTGTGTATTGTAATCTTGCGCTACTAGATACCGAGTGTGAAGCTACAATTGTAAGTGTATCTTGTGTCTTAATCCATTGCATTATGTTTGACAACTTAACATATACCAACTTTTGGTACGTCATTAGGCATAAGAGAAAAAAACACATAAAATATGTAAGGCTGCCCATTATCATAGTCGGTCCCGACCTACACTTTCCGACGCCACATTAGTTTTCTCCCTCCGGCGACCTACAGGCGACCTTTTGCCACTATGAGGCAACCTTCAATTTTTTTTAACAACAAATTAAATTTCATTCATTAATAAAAAGCATTACATAAATAAAAAACATTACATAATAGTTCCTAGATTATTAAAAACGACTAGTTCTAAATTAATCTGTTTCGTATTTTGAATCAGATTTCACCCCAAATTCCATCCTGAATAACTCATCATGAGCTTGTTCTTCCTTCATAAAAATTCCTCCCATTCTTTGTCAGCGATTGCTCGTTCTTCTTCTTCTAAGTGTTCTTTGAATGCTGCTTCATCAAGAAGTAATTGCTGGTACTCTTTCTCAGTGAAATATGGACATATCTCATGTTCATCAGCTTTTTTCTCGATCGTTGGAATTGAAGAAATGGGAGATATCGGTGGTTTCTCGGGTGTTGGGGGATTGCTTTGGGTCGGTTTCTTATCCATAGCTGTTGGATTTTAAAATTTGAATACATAATTTAAAAAGTTGTGGGAGAAGATGTGGGAGGAAATGAATAATAGAAAGGGGTATTTATAATAATAATAAAAACTAGCCGTTGGAATATAGTCGTTGGAATTTGAAATTTAAATACTTAATTTAAAATAATAATACTCAATGTAAAAACATTACAGATTAAAAACATTACATTATTATTCAAATACATAAAAAAAACATTACATTAAAAAACAATACATAATTATTCAAATACATAAAAAATATTAAATTAATCTAAACTTAATTATTACGTCATTGGTATGTTGGCACTTCAACTTCTGACCAAGCTGGATGATTTTTCAAAATTCTCCAATACGCCTCCATTGTGAAGGGATGTTCGTACCCCGTTTGATATTCGGCTGACGCATTTTGAAACAATACGAGGTCAGAAGACCCGTTCTCGTCCATCTGTTGGACACTATCGTAAACGACACTAAACGCAGCAACTTTGGGACGAATCGAATTTTTCCATTTGGGGACGATGGCATCGCATTCTCGAATAGTTCCTCCTATGTCTTTCTCAAAGTTATCAAAAACATTCTCCCAAAATCCTTTTTTCGTGATGTCTCTTAACCCGTACGTTTCCATCGCGTTGCACCAAGTTGTACACAACGTTATTTCTTCCGCTGTTGTCCATTGTCGTGTCGTATTGGCCTTTCCACGACGGTTTAAAGAGGAAACCATTGTGTGTATAGAAATGAAAAGTATAAAAATAAGTAGGTTGAAAGTGTGTATAAAATGGTGTAATAAGTTGGGTATTTATAGGGTTAAATTATTTAAATTTTAAAAATTAAAAAGTTTTTTTATATTAAAACAAATTTGGCAGTGTTTTTTGTGATTTTTACTCCTCGGCCGTTAGTCGTCCAGGCGACAGATTTCTGGTTTCAATCTTCGGCGACCAATTGGACGGCCGGCAACCACTACGGTGGCGACCGACGACGACCGAGTCGGTCAACCGGACCGTAGTGGGCAGCCTAATGAAGTGTTAAATGTACTCATGGTGGTTACTGATTAGGTTCAGGTGTCCCTTTTTCCTGAGTTATAAAATGTTTGTAGGGTTGGCTGGTTTAGTTAGGTACCCAGCCATATGTGTATTTACCTTTTTACCCGTGAAAGACTTTTGTTTCCCTACATCTGTTTCTATCCTGGTGCGCAAATTTAGAATCAGCTAGAGCTCATGCGCTAGTTTAAAGTTTGGTCTTGTGTTATGGTGGCGTTCACCGGGTGATGATTTTTTGTTGGTGTTTGGGTGTTTGTTTGTTCTAGATTTTTGCTAGTTTTTTTTAATATATTATGCCGTTAAAAAAAACTAGGAGCAACTAGAGCTCATGCGTAAGTTTAGAGTTGGTAGTCATAACTGTAGGTTTTAGGGTTTTCTTAGTGTAGTTGTCGGTTTAAGGATCGGCACTACTAGTATAGACGTATCATTTGTTGATGATTTTAGTGTCATCGGTCATTTTGGGTAATGACGATTTACTAGAGACCAATGCGAGTTCATATTCGGCTCGGATACGAGTTAGGGAAAGTGTGGAGTGCACACTCATTGAGTTAATACGAACTCTACCATGACAGATTGTGCGTGGGTTACGTCATAACACTTTTGGTTACGCCGTAACTGGTTCTAGTTACGTCGTAACCAGTGAGGTAGTTATGGTGTTACGCCGTAACCACTAATGGTTACGCCGTAATCTCCTGTCAGTTGGTTGAAATTTTTTGGTTTTACTAACTTTAACTACCCAAAACCGACTCTAACTGTCATAAGTCTTGTGCTTTATACTCATGAATATTGTGTCTCAGAACTAATACGAAAAACACACATACAATTCCTCTAATATTCATGCTTTGTTCTCTTGTGCCTAGAAGCAAAGTGCATTCTCTTCTTGAATTATCCCGATAAGGATTTCGTGCAACCCAGGCACCAATAGGGTCGAAATACTATATATGAAAAGTGAACTCAACACGATTCAAGTAAGATCTAGGATTATCACCACACCCTAACCCAATTTCTAACAAACGTATAAAGTATCTGTGGTAATAATGGTTGGAGGAAGTACTGTGAGGGAGATGACTATGAACTTTAGGAAACTTGATAAGTTTGAGGGGCATAATTTTAGACGGTGGCAGAAGAAGATACATTTATTGTTCACGACTTTAAAGGTTGTGTATGTTTTGACTACTCCTATGCCAGAGTTGTTGGAGGATGATACGGTGGAAGCAATCAGACGAAGAGCAAAGTGGGAGAACGATGACTACATATGCAGAGGACATATATTGAATAGTATGTCTGACTCGCTTTTTGATATATATCAAAACGTAGAATCTGCAAAGGAGTTGTGGGATTCTGATAACGCTCAAATTATACATGTTTTTATATGCGTTATCAATGATTTTATATATATAAATTGGTTAATTAAAAAAACTTTTGGTATAGAATAGAGTATATTTGCTATTGTAGGTTCTTGGAATGTGTCGTGAAAGAAAACGAAAGAATACACGAAGATCTGAAGCTTAAACCAAGAAATAACTCAAGCTGAATGCTTCTCGACATATGTTCACTGTTTTGGCCATAACTCGGTCATACGAACTCCGTTATAGTTGGTTCAAGCGGCCACGCGAGCCGAATTCAAGTATTTATACCCGAGGTGTGCCGGTTTCACACCAAAATTGCCGTATTGTTTTACAAATCCAACTTTATAAACTCGCCGTACCGTTTTCTGGCAAATGAAACCCAAAAATCACTTTTCTCTAGGAAGTACGCCGTACTTTTCAAAAACATAATCTGATTTAAAACCAAAACCCAAACAAAACCCCTAAATTGCTAGTCTCGGGTATGTAATCATTTGAAATTCCATTTTATATGATTATCGCCTTGTAATTTTGTTAATATTTAGTTTGTCAGTCGAGAAAAAAAAAGAAACCAAAAAGATTTTTTATTTCTAAATTGTTTTTGCTAATTTTGTTTTCTGACATGTTCCTGTTTATATAATAAAACATGTGTTTTGTTGGTTTATATTTTATTGCATTGAATATGTGAAAAATAAAATAAAAAGTAAAATTTTAAAAAATATTGCAGAAAGTACGCCGCACAACAACATTGTGCGCCGCACTTTGCTCCTACATAACAAAAAAATCAGTTTTGTATAACAATAATAATCAGATGAAATTTCTTTTGATTTAATCAACTGTGAATAAATGTAATGTGTTTTTATGCTTGCTTGTTTGTTTGTGTTTGCTTGCGTGCTTTTTTAAACATAAAAATGTTAAAACTATAAAATCTTAAAAAAAGAGTTTTCGTATTTCCTTTTATTTAGTTGGTGTGTTTTGTGTTTGTCTATTTATGTGTTTGCATCTGTTTATTTATGTGTTCTTAACTAATAAGTGTAAAAGAAAAAAAAATACAAAAAAATAAAATAAATATTTTCTGTCATAATAAAACCGCCCGCCACTCATAACATTTGTTGTGCGTATGACACTTCTTGCTACCATTTTTTGCCCATGCGAGCCAAGTTTAAATTTTTGAAAAATAATAAAAAAAATGTGATGTACGACGCACTTTCTATGAAGTGCGACGCACTTCTGGTCAAAAAAAATATATATCTAAAAAAGTAATAAAAAAATATAAAATAAAAATACATATAATATTTTTTATTTTATATAATTAATGTGTGCTAAAAAAATATAAAAAAACATAAAACCCAAATATATTTTTTTTGTATGTTTTTGATTGTGTTGTTAAAGGTTTCAAACCTTACGTGTTTGCCTTAAATAAAAAAAATCTCTAAAAAGATTTTATTTCGCCAATTATTTTTATTATTATTAATATATGTGTTTTGAGTGTTTGCATATTAGTAATTATATTTTCCTTTCTATGTTATTTTTCATTTCGTAATGTTTTGTGTGTGCTTGTTTTAGTCAAATGCATATAAATAAAAAAATTAAGAAAAAAATATATAAAGAAAATATGTTTTGAACTTTGTGGGTGGGTTCGCTGGAAACCCTCACGAGACTATAACTCGTCCACTCGGGCCATCGAGGGGTTTAAAGGCTTGTTGCATATGCTAAATGCAATCGTGGTGCTACGAAAGTGTGCTTTAGTATTTTACGGTTTTTGTAATTTAGTTTATTTTGCAGATTAAATAAATAAGTGGAGCTTGGATTGGTGGTACTGTTATCACTTGAGGGCCGATATATTTGGATTATTATATTACATGTGGTAGAATACACATGCTTGGCGTTCGTTTAGCGCCGTATCTTTCAAAATTCAACTGAGCACTTATGAGCCCCGGGAAGTCTCATTTCTCTTATATTTATTTTTTCCGTTTGTCTCACTTTTAAGTTATTTTCTAATTACGTATAATGCTCAATTTAAGCGTGAGGGGAAAAATAAATTGAAAAATTAGACTAATTATTAATTTCTAACTTTTGTTCGCCCTCGGTAATCTAAAAATCTATTTTTGTTTTTAAATTTTTTACCACTTCGGTTAATATATTAGAATAAAAACGTAGTAAATAAATAAAGTATTGAAATCAGAGATGTGTCCTGATTGATAAAGCAGATCCGACTCGGGATTGATAACATTACTTGCGCATTTATAACCATTCCAACAAATATGTGAGGATTTTGAGCCTGTATATAGCATACGTAATTTATGCTTGATTCCCTTGATTATGAGTGTGTCGGTGATTTATTGATTCTAGAATTTGTGCTTGAAATCATTACGAGACTGCAGTGAGATCACGTTCGCGTGATATAGGTATTTTTATGTGATAAAGAGGCAACTTAGGATTTAACCCAAATAGCCATTCCATTTAATTATTTATTCTTTTAGCTAATTACACTGATTAGCTAACCACCCAAATAAAATCCGTTTGTTAGCACTCATCTTTAGTGCTAGATACCCCTAGTTTAACCCAATGAGCCATTCTATTCATCTTTCTCATAAAAAAAATACAAAAATATATAACCTTTAGCCTAGCCTTACCCCTTCTTGAGAGTCCCTTTGGTTGGTTGCTAGTTGCTCGGTATGATTGGTTGATTTTTGCTTATAGTTTGTTCGCACTTTGTTGCGAGTGATGTGCCATTTTGACGAAGATGAAGATGCGCAGCTTCGTGTTTCGTATTTTTTATGGTGTATACTTATACTAAGTGTGGGGGAATTGTTAGTTCTTAAAAAAAATAAAAAAAAATGAAATGAAAAAAAGAAAAAGAAATCGAAAAAAATGAAGTATGAATAAAAGTTGATGTGAGGCATATCGTTATATCATTTGTAAGAGTTCGAGGATTGAGATGTTCGATTATCTCGCGGGTTTGTGGATTGTCGTAACTAGCAACATGGGTTTCTTGGAATTGCCGACATATATATTATAAAACCATTTTCAGTATATATTTCCCATGCCTTATTCACACCCTTATTAACCCTTAGCCTGTACATTATAACCCGAATAAAAGTCATCTTTTGATAATTATACATGGTGCTTACGTCATGTCGGTGCAGTTTTATTTCTTGTACAAGCCTATGGTATGAAATGAATCATGTCTGAGCAATTGAGTGTGATTTCCTTTTACCTTGTATTACATCACATACGAGTGTCTAAGTGAATTATACTTTCCTTCTTCGTGAGCTGCTTAGTCATGTTATACAGCTTGAGAATCATTGGGTATTGTCAAACATCTCTGTTTTCACATATTAAAAATCCAAAGATATTTTCATAATTCTATGTTTGTTTTGTAAAGGTTATTATTTTCCTTATTTTGCTTGAGGGAAAACAAACCCTTAAGTGTGGGGGGGTGCTTACGCTTTTTGCGATTATTTAGAACAAAACCAAAAAAATATTTCTGATTTTTCACACCCTATAAAAAATTTAAAAAAATAAAAAGCAAAAAAAATATCAAAATTTAAAATTTTCCCTTATCTTGTCACTTAGGACCTTGTTTATAAAATTTCTTTTCATAGATTTGCTTAAGGGCAAGTAAAGTTTTAAGTGTGGGGGGATTTGATAACCCTCAAATTATACATGTTTTTATATGCGTTATCAATGATTTTATATATATAAATTGGTTAATTATAAGAACTTTTGGTATAGAATAGAGTATATTTGCTATTGTAGGTTCTTGGAATGTGTCGTGGAAGAAAACGAAAGAATACACGAAGATCTGAAGCTTAAACGAAGAAATAACTCAAGCTGAATGCTTCCCGACACCTGTTCACTATTTTGGCCATAACGCGGTCATGCGAACTCCGTTTTAGTTGGTTCAAGCGGCCACGCGAGCGAAATTAAATTATATACAACCATGAAAAAGGCCAACTGCTGAAAACGAACAAAAGTATGCCGCACTTGCAGAAAGTGCGGCACACTTTTTCACCAGAACTGAAAAGTCCTTTAACGCCCCAAAGTGCGGCGGTTTTACCCAAAGTGCGGCGCACTTTTGAGGCGGTGGAGAAAAATAAATGCAATTAAATGCTAAGTGCATTAACTCACTAAGTGCGGCGCACAAATAAGTTTGTGCGGCGCACTTTGGCCCATTTTTAGCCTATAAATACAGCCCCTAATCACCTCATTCCATATATTCTCACACACAAACTTCCACTTCGTTTGGAACCATTAGAATAGGTGTTTTTGGTGATCTTGGCTTGACAAACCAAGAAACCTAATACTCCTTCAAACCACCATCACCACCATCGTCTACCACCACTCTCCACCATCAATTTTTAGATTTTAGTCTATCCAAGAAAGTAGCATTGAAGTGTAATTCGAATCTATAAGCGATTGTGACAGAATTGTTCATATTTTTCGGGTTTACTTTTAATATAATATAGTTTTCATTGAGAAAACTTATGAAATCATCAACATTTGCTCTTGAAGTTGGTATAAATCTTGTTTATCTTATGAATATGATCTTTACTAAATTCATGATGAATGTTATGTGTTTTGTTACTTGTTTGATCATGGAGTAGTCATATTGTGTTTGTTTGGGTAATATGTGATCTTGGATATGGAGCGTTTGGATATGTGTTTATTGAAATGGTTAAACATGATTTTCTAAGTGTAAAGGCCGAAAGGATACTTATAAACTTATGTTTTATCATTCCACTTACTATATTGGTTATAATAACTTATAAAGGCCGAGAGGATTTGTTGTTATTAATCGATATAATCACTTGTTATATTTAAAGGCCGAAAGGATTTGTAACTTGTGATATCTTTATTCTATAAACTTATAAACACTATCCTAAACACTTCATTATCTAAGTGATCATTGCCTAAACAAACATACTTTAATCATTTGCTTGAATCATCCTTTTATTCGATATATGCAAGATTTGGCTAATTTGATCCGTGACAATCTTATTAACCTTAGCACCTTAATTACAAACTGTGAAAACTTCAATTCTCGTTGAACGACCTGGACTTACCTAAAGCTATACTATATACGAACTGGTATACTTCCCGAGTGTTGTGTTTTTAGTTAAAACCGATATTGTAACACCCCCAAAAATGTGTCGCAGCGGAAATATGTCCGGGGGCATTACTTCATAATACAACAACACAAGATGCAAGAGAACGACCTCTAAATGTGTTGTTTGAAAAGTAATCTCGTTGATTTTCTTGAAATTGATATAAGACTTGTCATAAAGACTTGTCCCTAATGCACACTCAATGAAAAGCTTGAAATGATACAACGAGATTTTGATTCATTTGCATGTTAAGTAGAAAATCCCTATCGCGAATAAATCTTGTCAAGATTTGGACTCCAATGACAGATGTAAGCCAAGCGCTAATGTCGACCTGAGAAAAACGTGTGTAAAACGTGGTCACATAAGTTGGTGGTTCGTAGGGTTTTGTGTAAGTATAAATGTTGTGAAACCGTTCTATGAACGCGTGTATGGCCGTTTTATGGAATGTTCTTCCAAAATGTATGTATGAGTGTTTTAGAAATCAAAGAAGTTGAAAAATTATGCATGACCATTTCCAATCCCCAAATAGTCACAAAATGTACGTATGAAAATTGGGACCGTAATTATCCCAAAGTAGGTATTGCCACTTGTTATTAATGCACGTAAATATTCCTATATGTGTATAAAAACAATGAATTACAATTACTCTACGTTCATGAAAAACCGGTATGCTCTATGTAGCCATAGTAGGTGTCCCTGCCCAAGAACAGCCTAGCAGTAATTGAAGAAACCATATGAACCATCACAGGATGTCCCCTTAAGAACACGGTCGGGCAGGAGTAATGAATATGTGTACCGCCCTCGGGGGTGTCCCCTTCCTAGAAAACACCGGGCAATGAATGAATGTAACCCCTCGCAAGGTGTCCCGTCCAAGAGACTTAGCCGGAGCAATAATGACTGTACCTCCTCACAGGTGTCCCTTCCGAAAGGGAACACCTGGGCATTTACTGTAGTTAACAGTTCAAATCGCTTAAGAGTAATTCGGTAATATATTCTGAAAGTAAGTAAAAGTATTGTATTTAAGACCAAAAATAAAGTCAGATAATGTATCCCATAGCGAGCTATGTAAATGAGTATGTAAACCAATTTGTAATCAACTATTGTAAATGCATTGCAAAGCAAGGATTCACCCAAAAATATATGTAAGCAAGGTAGAAAATATGGGGCTGCGACTATATAAGAACTCACCACTCTGATGATGTGGAACAATTGGCAGAAATTGCACACATAGCACAACACAACCGAAAAACCAAAAACAATCTTTTCGCCGCTAGGATGTTGCGAGGGGTTATTTGTAACGACTGGCCCTACTAGCGCGTAGTGATATGTATTTGGGTTTCGATGATTAGTCACATCAACGCAAAACACGTTGATAAAGATTTTAGATTCTCATGTTGTATAGTTTTGGTGGTTGGTTAATAAAATAAATTGGAAAAGTAAACGCAAAGTAGTGTAATATATTCCGTATATAAATACATATGAAAAAATAATACAATTACATAACATTTCATACAGTTGAATTTATATAATCAAAGACAAACATCAAAGGATTAAAGTGTAGTATATAATACTTAACATGTATGTGTACTTAGTGAGAGTAGATGTCGTGAGTAAATAATTAAACCAAACAGTTTGACACGTTTTCGGAAATCACCACTTAATTAAATAAAAGTTCTTGCATAAATGTAAACGTAAGTTTTAAGGTTACAAATTATGTTAAACGATGCCTGTAAAGCTTTTACAACCGTTATTATGTTATCATCTAGTCGGGAATTATAAAGTAATATTTTATAATTTAGTATATTGTTTCCTTGACGGGTTGTAGCTAAAATAGTTGTCTCATTTGTAAAAGTATAATTTTCGTTCGTTTGTCGGGTTATTGCATAATAACGAATTAACAATCTTAAAACTATATAAATTCGTCTTTTATTGATTTTTCTAAGATAATAGAAATCATAAGGAAATTAATTAAGTATAGTAGTTTATAGATTTTTCGGCATGACCTATTCGTTTATAAAACGTTTCTATCTTTATAAGGGATGCAATGTGTTTCCTCTTAATAAAACGAAATCACTGCAAACACGCGGGTTGGGTGTTAGTATAGTATAGTTATATAGTGATATATATATATATATATATTGATTAATATATAATATATATTATATAAAATTAATATATATATATATATATAATATATATATATATATATGGAGACTGTTCCTTTGTAGAAAAAAAACCATATTTGTGTAAGGACCTTTTTTGTACAGAACCTACAAAACCACTTTAAACCAATTATAATTTAGTATCATTACTTTTTTTATTTAATTCAAAAGGGTATAATAATCAAAACACATTTTGCATTTTTTTGAATTTTTTAATTAAAATAAGTTTTTTTTAAAACCTTTTAATTTTCGAAATTAATTTTTTTTATTTTTTTTATATATTTTTATAGTATATATTGTTTTCAAAAGGAAAAAAATGAGTGCATATATGTTTTTTTTAATATTGTAAATTCTATGTTTCTAGTATACATTTTTAAATTAATATGGTAATTACAAATATGTTTCTTGTGCACATTCTTTAATTTTCAAAATTTATAACACAAAATATAGACAAAAATTGATATCAAATGAAATACATTTCAAATACAAATAACAAACCAAAAACATAAATACATAAAAAAAATTTGATATTAAATGAAATACATTAGAAATATAAATCCAACTATATCTATGTTGTTCAAAAACATGTATGCACTCTTCGAAAAACATATGTGCATGTTTCACTTTCTCTCTTAAATTCATTAGAACATATGAGTATGCACGCCTCATTTTTCTCATCAAACTCTTTAAAACTTATGAACGCCATTCCAAGAACATATGTGAACGTTGCGTTTTCTCGTCAAATTTATTAGAACATATGTGCCCGTCTTCCAAAAACATATATGCACGCTGCAATTTTTTGTGAGCATCTGATCTTGCTTCGACTGCACATTCAACAAAACATACATAATTATTATAACATTTATTTTTAAGTGTTCTTAAAACAATACCTATTTTGATCACATAAATGATTATTATAACATTTATTAGAACATATGTAACTATTTGGATCACATTAAGTCATGTGTCGAACATATACTTAAGATTAAAGAGCCATTTAGTCTTTTTGCCTTCCAACTTCATTTTAATCTTTCGCATAGTACATGGCCAACTGTAACCCCAAATTGTTGCATCAAGACGACCAATTCTTAACAGTGGAGGGACTTATTCTTACCAACATAACTACCTTAGACCATGATTACAATTTTGGCACTTATTTGGAAGTCAAATGCAACAACCGGATATCTTGAACTAGTTAAAAGAAAATATAGTAAAACCAATCAGACGAAACTTCTAAACAACTCTCATACTAATAACAAATCTCTCATGCTGTTCAAAAACTATTCATGGTGCAGATTATAAGATAAAATACATAATCTCATACTTCAAATGAAAAAGTATTCTGCAATCACAAGATAATATTATTATTATTTGTATTGTGTTAGTAACATTTCAAATTCCAAGTAAACCAACAGAATCATGAAACTTGCCTTCTCATTCATATGAAGAAAAATCCTACCACTAGATACGGTATCATCTATCTAACTAACTATAAAAATAAGCTTTAGCAATTCAAGGGACATTATTTGTTATCGAAAAACCAACTCACCGGAAAATTGTTTGCATCGTTTACGCTTCGACAGCCCCTTTTCCGCACCACCACGAGACTTCCTCTTCTCACCACCTCTATCCTTTTCAAGCGCGCAACTTCTCACCAGCGAATCAAACGCCATTTAATACGACGTTCGGCGAGATATTTAATTCGCAAGTTGATGTAGATTGATGTAAACGAAGATCCAAGAATGGGTTTCTTTTTTTATTAAGAGATTGAGACGTTTTTTTATTATAGATCTGAGATTGTGGAGAGGTTTTTTGTGATGAGTGATAAGATTTGTGATGAAGACGACAAAGAGAAAAAAAGTGTATTTAATATTTGACCTAATTTAGAGGTGTGCCTATTTAATAGGAGTAGTTTTTAAAAAGTAGTAAATTCAAAATTCCATTAATACCCTTCTATTAATTAAAAGTTAATATTTAGTTTCTGGTTTATTACAAAAATGTCATCTTGCATTTATAAGATGTACATCATGCATCATTAGGAGTAAAAGAGCTGATTTTGTAGGATCTGTACAAAAAAGTGATTCTGCAAAGAAAATCCTAATATATATATATATATATATATATATATATATTTATAAATAACATGAGAAAAATAAAAAGGATTTACTTGCCCACACATTTTTTTTTAAATAGTCTGAAGAGAGAATTTTAATGAGGAGATGCATTATATTTTCTAGAGCTGCATGTCAAATGTTGTGCCGTTGTGGTTTTTTACTTATCATATCATTATAAGTTTTATTTTCATTTGATCCTGTACTGTATTATATATATAATTATATATATATATTATCGTATATATATATCATATATTATCTATATATATATATTATAAATATATGATATAATTATATATTATATTATATATATTCATATATATTGAGTTAAATATATGTGGATGTATATGTATATAATATTACTCATATATATTGTATATATATGCTCGTGTATTACTGTATATATAATGTGATTATATATGTGTATATATGTGTGTATATGTGTATATATATGTGTATACATATATGTGATTATATAAACCAAGCGCACCCTAATGGTTTTCCTGCTCACCCAAACACCCCTTTACGGTTGTTACACAACCAACCAAACGCACTCCTAACTGCTGCTAAACCAAACACACTCTTATGGTTTTTCTGTTAACCCAAACGCCCTTTTTTGGCAGTTATAGTATAACTCCAAAACGCCTCCTCTTTGCAGTTTTTGTATAACACAAACGCCGCCCCTTATGCTTGTAACTTCGTCAAAACAAACGCACCCTTATGGTTTCTACTGTCGTGCGTGATGCTAAGCATACGCACCCTTATGTTGGTATTTGACTAAACCACACGACCCTATGGTTTTTACAAAACCCATACGCACCCTTTGGTGCTGTTTTAATCAACCAAACACACCCTATGGTGGTGAACCCATATAAACAAACACACCCTTGTAGTAAATCTGTTAAACCAAACGCACCGTATGTTGTTTTTAACAAATTCAAATGCATCCTATGTTGTTTTTGCTAGACCCAACGTACCCTGGTGGTGTTAAGTACAACCAAACGCACCATCTGGTGCTTTTATCCAAACCAAAACGACCATCTGGTGCTTTTATCTAAACCAAAGCACCCTTTTTGGTGCTTAAGAATACCAAACGCACCCATGTGGTGGTTTAATACCAAATGCACCCTTGGCTGAGAAAAATCAAACGCACCCTTGGTGCTACTATTGAGGTGGCGTGGTGGGGTGGTGGGGTGGTTGCAGTGGTGAAGTGGCTGAGAGAGGGTTGTGCGTGGCGTGGTGGCGATGATGTTGACGGCGTGAGGATGGTGATGGTGGTGTCGATGGGGCTGCGGTGGTAAGGATGGCAGTGGGGGTGGTGGTGTTGTGTTTGGTGGTGATGGTTGTGGGGGAGTGATGGATCTGGTGGATCGGTGATGGAGGGAGGTGATGATGGCGTGGTGTGGTGGTGCCAGCGGCGGTGGGTTCGTCGGATTTTGGCCGGAGCGGCGCCGGCGGCTGCCAAGAGAGAGAGAGGGAGGCTAGGGTTTTCTTATTAAAATGAGAAACCCTCATTTTCTTAAACATATATATGTATATGTATTTGAAACTTTGAAAACAAAATTGAAAATGCAAATTAGTCTAGGGGGAATTCTGTAAATATTATCACAGGGACCAAAAACGTAATTTTTGTAAAACAATGGTTCGAGACTCGTTTAAGCTACTTAACGGATAATTCAAAACACAAAACTTGCGCCATTGCGTTCCAAATGATTTTTCAAAGAAAAATGAGTATTTACATGATTAGTTTTCATAAACGTTTTAAAAACAACTATTTAAAATGTTTATTACTTATTTGTGTAGAGCTTTGTCCGTAAAATAAAACTTTTAATTTAAATATTTACGTTTTTAAATAAACGCTTTTGAATAAATTAATAAATAATTTATTAAATATTTTTATTTAA
The DNA here is from genome assembly GCA_026074375.1 of Tanacetum coccineum. NCBI lineage: Eukaryota > Viridiplantae > Streptophyta > Magnoliopsida > Asterales > Asteraceae > Tanacetum > Tanacetum coccineum. The sequence continues at coordinate 3,952 of BQNB010035459.1, read as the reverse complement.
TATAAAGTGATAATTAAATGTAAATTTAATTATTTTTGTGTCAGCACGCGTTGTTCTCGTTTTTAAAATTTTGTAAGGGTATTTTGGTCATTTTCTGCTTGTTTTCGGGTCTCGGGCAAAACTAAAAAGTTGTCCGGAATGTCGTTTTACATCAAATTGCTTTAGAGTCCGAGTCGTGAAAACGTGATTTAGCAGGTCGTTTTTGATAAGTCAACTTAGGAATAACATATATCTTCGCGTTTTCCAGTCAAATAATTTAAAAATAAACTTGCACATGAGAGATGTGTAATAATAAATATGATTTATTATTTAAATATGTTCCAAAAAATTACTGGTTACGCGGTTTTATGTGACAATTAAAGGTCAAAAGTCAAAAAGTCAAGTCGAACCTGAAAAGTCAAAGGGTAAAATAGTCATTTAAAAATTCCGAAAATTGCCGGTTGTTACAGATATTTCTAGTATTATAAATTTAAAGCTTGTGAAAACACACATCAGATTCTCTTGAATCTAAGTAAATGGCAGAGGATGCTTCGAGTAAGAAGTTCCTTGTGAGTAATTTCAATAATTACAAGATGGCTGATTCTAGGCCTTTCATGGAACAATTCAATGAACTCCTTAGAATCCTTGGACAATACACACAACATGGTTTGAAAATAGATGAGTCCATATCTGTTTCAAGTGTGATAGACAAGTTGCCTCCTTCCTCGAAGGATTTCGAACACGTTTTGAAACATGGTAAAGACGATTTGTCTTTGGTTCAACTTGGTAGTCACTTGCGCATAGAGGAGTCTCTAAGGGCGCATAAGAGTGACAAAGGCAACTGTAAGGAAGTTGTTGGACCCTCTATAAATATGACAGAAGAGGGTGGTAAGACTAAAAACAACAAACAAAACAAAGGAAAGAAACGTGGTTTCAATGAGAACAACGGTGGTTCTGGTTCCAACAAGAAACCAAAATCGAAATGTTGGAAGTGTGGCTCGGGAAAGGGGTCTAAGGACCAATCCCAAGACCAAGGTCAGAATTTAGTGCATGTTTGGAACAGATTTATTAAATATTCTGTTTCACTAATTTCTGAAGAATTTTATGTGCAGGTTGATGCAATTGCGTGGTGGATCCATTCTAGTGCCACAACTCATGTTTGTAAAGATCGTTGCTTGTTTAAGACATATGAACCGGTGGAAGACGGATCTGTCCTTTACATGGGTGATGATCATTTTGCTCCTGTTCATGGAAAAGGAAGTGTGGTGTTAGAATTCAGTCATGGAAAATCTATTACTTTGTTTTTTTTTTGGTAAAGGGTTTCCCAAGTAAATTTTATTACGCCAAAAACATTTAAGTACAAGGGATGAGGGTGAGTCCCACATCTCCGCCCGTTACATTGGCAAAACTACTTTCTTAGAGGAAGGTACACAAATGACTAGACAAAAGTAACATAAATTTATTTCTTCTACTATTTTTGTATCACTTTGACTTTTTAGGTTGCTTGACTTCAAGAAACAACCTATCTAAATCTCGTTTTTCTCGGCTCGGACCTAAAGCATTCGATGTTAAAACGATCATTCCTGTCAACTTTTCGCAAAAAAACCAAATTTTGCCGAGACCTGGAATCGAGCCTGAAAAGGGCTAAAACAGCTACCGCAAACAATTTTTTTGATCAATTTTACAACGCGGACACACAAAAATAATTAAATTGTGTTTTTAATTTCAGTATTTATTTAATAAAATATTAATAAATTAATCGTCATTTTTTTTAAGCGTTTGGGGATAACGCGTATTTTGGGTGATTTCATTTCTTATTTCTGAAACTACCAACCAACAGCAAAAAGTATAGTCCCTGCTCCACCCACCCGGACGAACGAAACCGGTTCACAAAAATGAACAAGAGATATTTTTATTAAAATATTATAAAATATTTATAGAAACATTATCAAGTAAATACTATTTATCTGAAAAGTGATTCGGGAAACATGGGCAAGTTTTCGAGAGTTGAATCATTCGTTAGGTCGCTCAAATGAGTCCCGAACCATTCTTATAAAAACTATACCAAATAAGTTACACATTTGGTCCCTCAACTATTTCAAATTGGCACTTTTAATAAAAAGTTTTAATATATATAAAATTTTATATACATCTTTTCATTTCCACATCTAAAAATACACACACACTTCAAATCCCTCTCTCTCTCCCCAAAATGCCGGCCACCACTACCCCACCGCCGGCCACCCTCAGCCACCATCTTCTCCGGCCAACATTCCGGCCACCACCATGCCGCCGCCGCCGGAAAACTTTTCCGGCGGGCTTTTCCGGCCAACACCCAAAAAGGCTTCTCGTCACCGGATCTATCATATCCACCAATTCACTCTCGGTCACGCGCCGTCACCGCCACCACTCGACCGCCGCTGCCACACCACCACCACCTCCATCATCTCATTCACCCCACCACCATCATCATACACCATCTCTATCCTCATCATCATCACCATCGTCGCAGCCACCCCTCATGGGTGCACATGGTTTTAAACCGCCACGAGAGGGTGCGTTTTGAGTTGTAAAACGACCCAAGGGTGCGTTGGCTTCGTCGCAATAGGGTGTGTCGAGTTCGGTATTTGCACCAAGTGGGATGCGTTTGGTTTTATTTATAGAAACGAAGGTGCGTTTTGGTTTTTACTAGCACCGAGGGTGCGTTGGGTTGTGTTTCGTGGGTTCACAGCCGGGGTCGGGTTGGTTTACATCACCATGGGTGTTCGTTTGGCTTGTTAAAATTTGGGGGTGTTCGTTTAGTTGTGGTAACAGTCGGGACAGCCGAAGGTTGTGTTGGTTTGCGGGTTCACAGCCACACAGGGTGTTCGAGTTGTGGGTTCGTTGGGTCGGGTTGTGAGTTTAGCACCGGCGAGGGTGCGTTGGTTTTGTGTTCAAAACAGCCGAGAAAAGGGCGTGTTTGGTTTGTTTTAGAAATAAGGGTGGGTTTGGTTCGTGTCATCATGGCTGTCAAACAGCCGGGGGGCGGGTCGGGCTGTGGGACAGCCGGGTGTACGGGATGGGTATAGCAACCGGGGTGTTCGTGTCGGGTTGTTTTGATTTGGGTTGTTGGTTCGGCTGTCATAGAAGCCGGGGAGTCGAGTATGGCTCGGGACAGCCGGGTGGTTTGGGTTCGGGGTGCCCGTGTAAGGGTGCGGTTGGTTTGTGGTAGGGACAACCCACGAAGGGGTGTTTGGTTCTGCCGATTGCACCACGAGTGCGTTTGGTTTAAATTTCGGCACCAAAAATAGTGCGGCTAGTTTATATAAAAACAAGGGTGCGTGTGGTTTGGTGGCAGCCACCCGATTAGGGTGCGTTTGGCTGCGACACAGCCCACAAGGGGCGTTTGGTTGTGGGTTTAACAGCCACGAGGGCTGTTTGGGAAAAGGGTCCGTTTGGTTGGCCGTGTAACAGATTTGGGTCCGTTTGGGTGGATTAGCAAGAGTAGGTGCGTTTGGTTTAGCGAATCAACGAGGAAACGACGAGGGTTCGTTTGATTTATATATATCATAACAACAAACGAAAATAACTTAAGTTTTAATAAATATTAAAACTGGATAAATATTATTTGGTGGTTTTTAATGGTTAAATAAATATAATATTTATTAAGTGAGTTAAGATGAATTAACAATAAATATATATTAAAATTTTATGAATATAAAATTTTAACGAGATTATAATTTATAAATCGGAACAAAAAGGGCGGTTAAGGGTTATATAAATACAATATTTATTAGTTTGTAAGTTTCGATATAACAATGTGAACATATATGTCATATCTGATAAACGCGGGAGTTGGAAAAATGGAAACGTGAATACTTGCAACATACATATTATAACTAGAAAGCGCGTGCATTTGAAATATTGTAAAACGAATGATTTCAATATATTTTGATTAAAGGGAAAGCGTAGAGTTTTAAGAAAACGGAAAACG
>BQNB010035458.1:30878-50860 GCA_026074375.1 Tanacetum coccineum | reverse complement strand
GCTAAATAATTCATCTCAAAAGTGATAGGAACCAATAAGATTAAAGAATATTAAACAAGTACTAACATTAAAGATTAATGCAAGATGTATACTACTATTAAGTCGTCAAAGTCAACATGTAGTTCTTGTTCATGGCACACATTTTTTATGCACATTACGCGCCCTCGGGAGACTGCTTCAACCCCGACCTTTTATGGTCGGGGGAGTGTGATGGGATCTTGATGGTTCTGCTGGACGACGCCCTGATGGTCGCATCTTCATTAGTTGGTAGAGTTTGTGCAACCTGAACTACCTACCTAGACCAAAGAGGTATGTTTTTTATGTTGTCTTATATGGTAGTAATGTTCTAACATAATCCTCCAAATAGATAGCATCAAGATGGGATTATTTATAATCATTAGTTTAACCTTATAAGATTCCTTAAGACATTAACGTTGTTTAAAATTGACAAGCAGCCAGCAGGTAGTTTGGTAATGCAGGAAACCAGACTAATATCTTTCTTAATTAAGCCGATAAACATACAAGGAAGCACATACAAACAAAAACAACTTTTTAATCCTACATTAACTAATCACGCAAGACAACAAATCTGCCGTCTTGATACTAAATCAAACAAGTTCTGTGCATTTTCTTGTATAGTTCTGTAAATCCAAACACAACCACTAACCAAGGTTAATTAAGATAAAATTACCCGAAACAAAACATCGTATACTCCAAAAAACAGAACATCCAACTCATCTTTATTATGCCCTTCGTTATCGGTTTCTTATATAATACCAACACTTGAATGTTTATGTTTAAGCCTCCTCGAATAACACACAATATCACCCGACATTTGTTCTTTCTTGTTTGAGATTAGATACGATGATAAAGCAAGACACCTTTTTGTTACCATACTTTCCTCCCATCACAAACCAAAATCCAGAAACAATGTCTTTCGGAGAACCAGACCCAAACTCGACCACTGATCAAACATCAGATTGGTTAGAAGATACAATATCCTATCTTCCATCGTTTATGGATGACCCGTATGGTTCTAGTAACATCATTGATGATCGTTTTTGGGCACCTGCTGAAGAGCTGGAACAAGAACTATTTAGTGCTACTACCAGTAGCAGTATTCTTACTAACAATTCTGTTAACAACTCAAATTGTACCGTCACTAGTACAAATACTAGATTAACCACTGATCATGTCATTGTTTCTAATCAGTCACAGCAGGCATCTTCTGATTTGTCAAAGAAACGTAAAGCGCCTGAAGATATAGTGCTGAGACCCACGGTACAAGTTAAGAAATCCGTAAATAGGAAGGGTCAAGGAAAGTCAACAAAGGATGGTTCTAACAATAAAAACGGTAGGTGGGCAGAGCAGCTGCTCAATCCGTGTGCTGCAGCGATCACAGCTGGAAATGTGCCACGTGTCCGCCATCTCATCTTTGTCCTTGGTGAACTAGCTTCACCAACGGGAGACGCCAATTACAGATTAGCGTCTCACGGGCTACAAGCCCTGACACATCATCTAACTTCCAACAACAACCAACCCGCTAGGGCAGCGCAGGTACAAACTGCGCCACCCATTAATTTCTTAACTGTAAACCTGAGATTCTTCCAAAGATCTCTAATCAATTTTAACGACATTAATCCATGGTTCACTATCCCAAACAACATTGCCAACAACTCGATCCTCCAAGTGTTATCAGAGCTTGACCATGGGGCTTGTACTAATCTTCACATACTTGATATAGGAGTTTCGCATGGGATTCAATGGCCTACTTTACTAGAAGCATTAAGTCGTCGACCAGGTGGGCCACCTCCATTGGTTCAAATCACCATTGTACCCCCATTGCTCGAAAACAATCAAATTCCATTCGCAGCCAGCCCACCTGGCTACAATTTCGTCTCAAACATCCTTCGTTTCGCAAACGATATCAAGATCAACCTACACATTAACAGGCTAGACAACTGTCCCTTACAAAATCTAAACTCCCACTTCATCAAATCTTCACCAGACGAAACATTAATCGTTTGTGCTCAGTTTAGACTTCATAATCTAAACCACAACAATCCAGATAACAGAACTGTTTTCCTGAAAACAATACGAAATCTAGAACCAAAAGGAGTGGTACTAAGTGACAACAACACGGACTGCAGTTGCAACAACTGTAGTAACTTTGAGACAGGGTTCGCAAGGCGAGTTGACTACTTATGGAACTTTTTGGATTCGACCAGTGTGGCGTTTAAAGGGCGGGAAATGGAAGAAAGAAAGCTTCTAGAAGGGGAAGCTGCAAAGGCATTGATTAACACGTGTGAAATGAATGAAAGGAAAGAAAAATGGAGCGAGAGGATGACTAGCGTCGGATTTGTTGGGGATGTTTTTAGGGAAGACGTTATGGATGGAGCTCGAGCGTTGTTGAGGAAGTATGACAGTAACTGGGAGCTGAGACTCGATGAGAATGATAAATGCATTGGGTTATGGTGGAAAGGCCAACCTGTATCGTTTTGTTCTCTGTGGAAAATAGATGAAAAAACTTGGTGACAACAACTAGAATCATTAGCAGATAAGTTCAAGTTTGCGGCATTTGTTTTAGTGTTATCGTCTTTTCTTATGTAGATTCAAACTTAAGCACGATTTTCTTTATAGTAGTTTCTCAGTTGTTTAGACATTTGTATTTCATGCTACATTTTGTTACACTGCATAAATATACTCAAGTCTGCCTTTCTAAAAAAAAAAAAATAATTAAATATATATATTCAAGTCTGCTCATATGTCTCAAAAGTAGGGCTGTTATTCAGGTAACCCGACCTGAATAAGCCTTATTCGGGTCGGGTTAATCGGGTTGTGAGGAATAAAAAACCTTACCTTGTACCTGACCCTAATAGGTTTGGGTTATTTTGGGTTCTGGGTTGTTCGGGCTTCGCGATAACCCAAATAAGCCAAATTTAACATAAAAATAAGAAAAGTGTGAACTTTTATAGAAAACCTAATGAATATATGAAAAAAAGTTTAAAATTTTCTTACGCGAGTAAGAGTTCGGGTTAATCAGGTTAACCCGAATACCCCGCATAAGGTTTTTCGACCCGTATAACGCGACCCAAATAAGCTTATTTCGGTTTGGGTTGAACCGGGTATCTTTAATAGCCCTACTCAAAAGGTGACACACACTACAACAAAAGCCCCTTTCCCCAGCGCGTTTCTAAACGACAAAAATACTCCGACGTGGCATTTTTTCTCGTTGAATCTTTAGTCAAACGTTATCGAAACGTTTCCCCAGCGACATGTCGCTGGGGAAGATTTTCATGAAATTTGATAAAAAATTTCAGCGAAAATCTAAGCGGGAAATTATCCCGCCAGTCTTTCCCCAGCGACATGTCGCTGGGGGTACTTTTGTTCATTGTTTAGTGCGTAATTAGTCCATAATTGTTGTAGCGTTTGAACTGTACAACTTTCCCCAGCGACATGTCGCTGGGGAAACTTAACAGGCTTATTTATTAGGCTGGCCCGTTTATAAGTTAACATATTTTCGGGTTTGGGCTTAGTTTCCCCAGCGACATGTCGCTGGGGATGTTCGTTTGACTTTTAAACAAACTACGTTTTTAGGCTATTTTCGGTCCAATATTCCACATACTAACTAAATTTACTTCAAAGTTAACTGAATTTTACTCCTAGCTACCACTATATGTAATCATAATACACGGAATGACCAAATCGATTAACGTTTATTATTAAAACATCAAATTACATTAGAAATCGATAAACACTCAAACATTAAAGCATAACTCATACATTCCAAATGCTAGATTGATTTATCTTAATGAAAAACTACTCCATATTAAGGTTTCCCATCCCATTATAGATCTCGTGAAGTATTGCAGCTGACTCAAGTGTGTGGTTCTCGGGATGCCTTTCCATCTCTAATTGTCCCTCTAGTATCCTTATCCTTGCCTCTAGTGTCTTTATCTTTTCAGCCAAGAACTTACAATTTGAGCACTCTGCCTTTCCGAGATTCTGTGCAGATCTGGAAGATCCCGGAGAGAAACTTGGACGTGTTGAAGTTCCCGGAGAATAACTTGGAGGTGTTGACGATCGAGGAAAAGAACTTGGAGGTGTTGACGATCCAGAAGGAGAATCCATCCACTTAAAGTAGCCGCATCCTCTATCTAACGTTCCTGGCTGTTACGTAGTAAGAAAATCATAAGAAAAGTCATTTTGAACCTATAATGTTGAACCTATAATGTTGAACCCTAACTCATACATTGAACCTATTTAGGCGGGAGAACAAAAAAGATACCTGAAAATGAAGAAAACAGTCCATTTCTAACCCTTGTCTCTCAAGCTCAGAGGACAAATTTTGAAACCCAAACGTCCCATTTCTTCTTGAATTTGATGAAGACATATTGTTGTAGTTATAATTAGAGAAGCCCAAACGTCCCATTTCTTTTTGAAACCCAAAGGCATATTAGAGAAGCCCATATTGTTGTAGTTATAATTCTGATAATGATCAGAAAAAAACTGTGCTTGAACAGCCATACTTACATGAAACAATAACACAAAGTGGCCTTTTTATGAAGTGGCCTTTTTATAAATGTATGAGTTAGGGTTCAACATAATAGGTTCACCGTACGAGTTACGGTTCAACATTGTAGGTTCAATGTATGAGTTAGGGTTCAACATTATAGGTTCAATGTATGAGTTAGGGTTCAACATTATAGGTTCAATGTATGAGTTAGGGTTCAACATTATAGGTTCAATCTAATGTGTAACCTAGCTCATACATTGGGAACCTCTAATGTGTAAACCCTACCTTATACGTTAAACCTCTAATTGTAACCATAGTCTCATTACATTGAACCTCTAATGTGTAACCCTACTCATACATTGAACCCCTCAATGTTTAACCATAAATTCATTAAATTAAACCCTCTAATGTGTAACCTAGTCATACATTGAACCTTCTAATGTGTAAACCATAACCTTATACGTTGAACCTCTAATGTGTAACCATGCTCATACATTGAACCTCTAGTGTGTAACCCTACCTTATACGTTAAACCTCTAATGTGTAACCCTAGCTCATACAAATTGAACACTCTATGAGTAACCCTAAATTATACATTGAACACTCTAATGTTTTACCCTAAACTTCATACATTTGAACCCTCTAATGTGTAACCCTACCTTATACGGGTGAACCTACTAATGTGTAACCACTTACTCATAAATTGAACCTCTAATGTGTAACCACATAGCTCATACATTGAACCTCTAATGTGTAACCCTACCTTATACGTTGAACCTCTAATGTGGTAACCTAGCTCATTACATTGAACACTCTTATGTGTAACCCTACCTTAATACGTTGAACCTATAATGTGTAACCCTAGCTCATACATTGAACCTCTAATGTGTAACCCTACCTTATATGTTGAACCTCTAATGTGTAACCCTAGCTCATACATTGAACCTCTAATGTTGAACCCTAACTCATACAATTGACCTCCTAACGATACCATTTCTTCTTGAATTTGTTGAGAATATTGTTGTAGTTATAATTAGAGAAGACCAAAACGTCCCATTTTCTTTTTGAAAACCCAAGGCCATATTAGAGAAGCATTTGTTGTAGTTATAACTCTGATCTGATCAGAAAAAAAACTGTGCTTGACAGTTTATACTTACATGAAACAATAACACAAAGTGGCCTTTTTATGAAGTGGCCTTTTTATAAATGTATGAGTTAGGGTTCAACATAATATGTTTACCGTACGAGTTATGGTTCAACATTGTAGGTTCAATGTATGAGTTAGGGTTCAACATTATAGGTTCACTGTTGAGTTGGGTTCAACATTATAGGTTAATTAATTGGGGGGGGGGGGGGGGAGTTAGGGTTCAACATCATCGTGAGATAATATTGAAGTTGGATCTAGTGATCATGTTTGACTTCTGTTTGATTCGTAACATACCTATTGGTACGCATCCCCTTTGTTGTCAAACATGACATAGACCCGTCTCTTGGTGGGTCGAACCACACCGGCAAATACTCTTTCGATGGGCTACATAATCTTCAAAATGCGCGCGGTATTTTGGCTTCTGGAGGAAGTTATCTACCTATAGTTTTTAAGAAATGATAGTTACTAAAGAATCCGTTGAAAACATCTATTTGTATAACCGTAACATATATAAGAGGGCTTTTGAAATATGGAAATAATGATGTGTTAGCTTCTATAATCACAATTAGTATACAAGACTTTAATGTGTAACCCTAGCTCATACATTGAACCTCTAATGTGTAACCCTACCTTATACGTTGAACCTCTAATGTGTAACCCTAGCTCATACATTGAACCTCTAATGTGTAACCCTACCTTATGTTACGAATCATAACCGAAGTCGAAACATGATCACTAGGATCCAACTTCAATATTATCTCACGATGATGTTGAACCCTAACTCATACATTGAACCTATAATGTGAACCCATAAACTTCATTACTTTGAACCCTATATTGTTGAACCTCTTAACTACTCATACATTTGAACCTACCTTATACATTGAACCTCTAATGTGTAACCCTAGCTCATACATTGAACCTCTAATGTGTAACCCTACCTTATACGTTGAACCTCTAATGTGTAACCCTAGCTCATACATTGAACCTCTAATGTGTAACCCTAGCTCATACATTGAACCTCTAATGTGTAACCCTACCTTATACGTTGAACCTCTAATGTGTAACCCTAACTCATACATTGAACCTCTAATGTGTAACCCTAGCTCATACATTGAACCTCTAATGTGTAACCCTAACTCATACATTGAACCTCTAATGTGTAACCCTAGCTCATACATTGAACCTCTAATGTGTAACCCTAGCTCATACATTGAACCTCTAATGTGTAACCCTACCTTATACGTTGAACCTCTAATGTGTAACCCTAACTCATACATTGAACCTCTAATGTGTAACCCTAACTCATACATTGAACCTCTAATGTGTAACCCTAGCTCATACATTGAACCTCTAATGTGTAACCCTACCTTATACGTTGAACCTTTAATGTGTAACCCTAACTCGTACGGTGAACCGAGAAAACCAAACCGACTGAACCGGATGACTCGATCCGAATGAACCGAGAAACCATATCATTATATAAACAATAATAAAAAAAATTAGTTATTATTTATAAGATACATAATTATAAAAAACTTATTAGTATTTATATTTATAAATGTATACAATTTAACATAATTTTTAATAAGATAACACTTTCCCCAGCGACATGTCGCTGGGGAAAATATTTCAATCGATGGGGAAGTTTTTTCGTTTAGCCCTCCATAATTTTTCAATAACGCGCCATTTTCGCAAAACGACAAAATGAAAAGTTTCCCCAGCGACATGTCGCTGGGGAAAGTTTTTCTTACTAAAAATTAATTTAAGCGTTGACAAAGTCAAAGTTATTAATCGTTTCCCCAGCGGAAAAAACCTTATCATAAACAGGTCTGCTTTTCTCACAGACGACCAAAACCGATTAAAACACAAAAAAACATCTCTTTGACGATTTTATCATCAAAAAAACCACCACCACACACCACTCATCGCCACCATCACCACCACCACACCACTCATCGCCACCACCACGGCATAACCCACCACACATGAGCACCTCCTCCTCTAAAAGTTTAATTCTTTTTCTCTGAATCCTCTAAAATGATAATTCTTGGTATTTGTGGAGTAGCGTGACGACAGCGGGGATTTTTTTTTGGCGGGCCAGCGGGGTTTTTGGCGGGGCAGTTAACGGATTTTGGCGGGGTAGCGGGGTTTTTGGCGGGGCAACGGGTTTTTGGCGGGGCAGCGGGTTTAATAAGGTGTGCTTTTTTTTATCCTTTAGGTATCCCCAGCGACATTTCGTTGGGGATTGTAAAAACTTATTAATTTTTGTTTAACCATAACTTTTGTTGGCGGGGCAGCGGGTTTAATAACGTTGGGGATTGTAAAAACTTTTTTTTATCCTTTATGATTGTTTTGGATTTTAGCGATTAAATACGGAAACTCCCCGTCTGAATTTGATCATCTATAGAAAACCTATCCGAAAATACTTTAATTAGAAATTCAATTTTGGAAAGTCCCGTTTTGCGTATGCTTTTTTAATGTTTTGGTCTCATTTAGGCTATTGCTGGTATAATTGGTTTATATTTGAGATGATCAACGCCAGTAGTTTCTCCATTTATACTCAACGCACATGTCATATAACCAACATATTTGGGGAGTGAGGGAAATGCTGCCAAAATTTTCTTCCAAATAGTTAAATCGTTTAAACGCAATCATCTATGAGCCGGAATATTTAATGCGTGTGTAGGATTGCCTTCCATAGTTGTCACTAGCTGGTGAACCAAAACATCTAGGATTGCTTCCATAGTCTGCCTTCCTGTAATAATTAAATGTAAGATAAACACATGTATGGTATTCGCTGATACGAGTTGTTAGAAAAACGGGTGGTTCCCGCGTTAATATGACGGATCAAAATTCATCGCTAATTTGCCACGCGTAAGTGAATTGTGCGGGAAAAATTATGATGTCATGACAAAAGATGTCGAACTTTATATATTCAAACCCATCGATTGGATTGGAGATCATATTACCGATAACGGGGGTTTTTAGGACCTACTTTATTGACCGTATGGGACAAGCACGGTGAACAGGCTCTTACCTTCGCACCGCCTAAGCTACCTACGCCACCGCCTATCATGAGTGACATGACAACGTGTTCTCGATGATCTTAGTAATAATCCTGAATAATGAACACAATGAACCAACACAAGGAGATATTGGTGAGACAAGTAACGAACCGACTCAAGCTACACGTAATGAGTTTGAAGAGTTATATTCCAGTGCCAACGAGGCGCTGTACCCCGGTTGTGGCCATGTGACTCGATTAGACTTTATGACAAAGTTTACCTTTTTTAAGGTAATTGACGGATTCTATATTCAATGAAATGTTAGAGTGGTTACAATAAGTTACCGAAAGTAAAGGATACAAGTTGCCACCGTACATACTATGCCATATTGAATGACATTTAAACGATGGGTTAGGTACGGAAGTCGATACATGCTTGTGAACACGATTGTTGCTTATTTCGGGGAGAAGTTAACAAAGATTTGCAATTCTGTCCGGTGTATAATACGAGTAGATGGAAAGACAGTGACACACCGGGGAAGAAAGTTCCTAGGAAGGTGTTGCGTTACTTTCCGATCATTCCTAGATTACAACGTTTGTACAAGTCTAGACACACTGCAAAAGACATGATTTGGCATGCTACTGGAAAGTGTACGGAGCCCGGTAAGATGCAACACCCGGTTGATGGTGGAGCTTGGAAGAAGTTTGACATGAAGTATCCAGATTTGCAAAATAGAACAAGAAATGTTCGACTTAGGGTTGTGTGTGATGGTTCAATCGTTCAGCAAACCTTAGTCAGACGTTACAGCATGTGGCCGGTGCTATTGACAATTACAATCTGCATCCGTGGTTATGTATGAAAGAAAGTATTTTATGCTGACGTTGTTCAATTCTGCCTAAATCCTCGGGGCAAGGACATTGAAGTTTACTTGATGCTTGATTGAGGACCTGCAGGTTTTATGCAGACAAGAAAGTGTTGAGATACGAATTGTTTCAGACAAAATTTAATTTGAGAGCGATGGTTTTATGGACCATAAAATGATTTTCCTGCGATAGTCGTTTGTCTGGGTGGAGTGGCAAGGTTCTACAAGGCATCGCCTATATGTAATGAGAAAACTCCATCTATTGGCGTGAAAAACAAAATCGTTTGTTGGACACAGAAGATTCTTAAGGAAGCTTCATAAATGGAGGAGTTCACGTGAATTCAATGGCGATACTGATCACAGAGATCCTCCTAAAGAATATCCTAGGGATGTAATCCTGGCTCAGCATGCTAGATGCCTATCGCGTGTGCCGGGGTAAACATCAGAAACATGGGGGTGTGAAGATAAATGCAATGTTGAAGTCGAGCTTAACTCGGACTAATATGGTCTATTGTTTTGATGCTTGGTATTGGTCTTTATTTCACTAAGACAAATTTAGACATCATGCATATCGAAAAAAATGTGTTGGAGGCCATCTTGATCACTTTGTTAAAGGATGACAAACCAAGACACGCCCAGGCAGACAGACTTGCAAAAGTTGGCATTCAAAGACCCTTTGTGGCTAACCAAAAACCACAAGGGGAGATGTGAAGCCTAGGCTGCGTATTCTTTCACCCAGAGAACCGGAAAAGTTTTTCAGTAAATCAAAGGAGTTAATACCAGATGGGTTCGGAGTCAATGCTTCAAGCACAAAGTGACCGATAAATGTACTAATATAACGGGCCTAAGTTCTCATGTGACTGTCATATAATGTTGACAAAGTTTACTTCCTTTATGGACTTCAAAATTACTTTGCCCGATTAATATTGCATAACCAATAATCGAGCTATCTTCCTTGTTTAAGCAACTCTGCTCTGCAACTTTGATGGAGGATGAATGTTGAAGCTTGGTCAAGGTGGTTGAAAATTCTATGTGAGCTTGAGTGCATTTATCCTCCTGCTTTCTTGAATTATGATTCACTTGCCCATCCATTTAGCTCTAGAGGCTCTTGAAGGCGGGCCTATTCACCCCCGATGGATGTTTCCATTTGAAAGATCATGAAGAAGCTAAAAGGGTTATGTAGAAATAAGCTAAGCCGGAAGGTTCGATCGCGGAAGGTTATGTTGCAGAAGAAGCATTGACTTTAAGTTCTCATTATTTTCGGGATGTTACCACGAAATTTAAATCATTCTCGAACCCGTAATGTGACCCCTCCCCAAGTGTTCAGTTTCAGGCTGTAGTCGGTATGCAATACGATTGGTTTACGGTCGTTTCCTCCTTTTCGTGCCAAAGAGTTTAATAAAGCGAGATGGTATGTACTTCACAACAGTCCTGAGATCGACACGTACCGGGCCCAGTCAAGAGGTACGCGTTTTTTAATTTTGTAATTTTTTTTCTTAATATCATTTCGCCGTCTTATTATAATACAATGAACGTTTTTCAGTTTATTTCCCAGAAAAAAAACAAGCTAGAAGAAATTCACAGATGGTTTAGGACGCTGGTAACTTAGACTTATTTTGTGTACTTAAATGTAAAAAATAACATACTCATATTTTTTGTTCTCTATCTATCACTATTCTTCTTATAGAATCTGTGAACCGTTCACGCATACAATCTCCAAGACCCAGAGGTTAGCACAACCAACGAGTTATTCGCTTTGGCTAATGGACCATCATGGACTCCAATCTCAGTAAAGCTTGCGTAGTAGAGGGTGTCGAGGTATGTGTGCAGAGCCGCGTTATGAACGTGCACAACTCAAAACAGCGGGCATTTGTGAGCCGGCCTGACTGGGAATGTCTTATGGTCAGCTTCAAGAATTTATCGAGTTTTAATAATTTGTCATTCAGGTTGCGTTGTCAGAGTTAAGTGGTTCGACACTCGCAACAATGGTAGAGTCAAGAAACTTACCTTTAGAAATAGAATGACACAAATCATCGACTCTGGTGAGTGGTAGAAAAATGATCAATACATTCTCGCAACACAAGTTAAACAAGTCTTCTACCTTGAAGATTCGGCCAAACCCTACGTGAAGTCGTCGACATGTTATCATAAAATGTTTTTCAAAAGGGGGTGTCATCGTGGTAGAGAACAACCTGATTTATACATTTGGATAAATAATCCTGATCTCCCACCCTCTATTCGTGGGGAAGAGTGGATAATGTCACCTTCTTATGATTTGCATTATCGTGGTGAATCACGGAGGTTGACGCACGCCAGATATCATTGATGTTCTGCGAGACGATGATATTAGCGATGATGAAGGAACCCCTTCCTCCATGATTTAGGAGGATTATGATGTTGAAGGACCTCATCAATGATGATGATGGTGTGAGAAAGTTTATTCTAGTGAAGAAGACGATATAACATCTCATAGTTTCTTTGGATTTATTCAGAGAACTATAAGTCGTTTAAGGCTCATTGAGATCCTGTTGATAAGGACCTACATGAACCCTAACTCATACATTGAACCTATAATGTTGAACCCTAACTCATACATTGAACCTATAATGTTGAACCCTAACTCAAACATGACATAGACTCGTCTCTTGGTGGGTCGAACCACACCGGTAAATACTCTTTTGATGGGCTACATAATCTTCAAAATGCGCGCGGTATTTTGGCTTCTGGAGGAAGTTATCTACCTATAGTTTTTAAGAAATGATGTTCACTAAAGAAATCCGTTGAACATTTAATGTATAACCGTAACATATCATAAGATGGGCTTTGAAATATGGAAATATGCATGTTAGCTTCTAATCAATCAACTAGTCATACATTGAACCTTTAATGTGTAACCCTAGCTCATACATTGAACCTCTAATGTGTAACCCTACCTTATATGTTGAACCTCTAATGTGTAACCCTAGCTCATACATTGAACCTCTAATGTGTAACCCTAACTCATACATTGAACCTCTAATGTGTAACCCTAACTCATACATTGAACCTCTAATGTGTAACCCTACCTTATACATTGAACCTTTAATGTGTAACCCTAGCTCATACATTGAACCTCTAATGTGTAACCCTACCTTATACGTTGAACCTTTAATGTGTAACCCTAGCTCATAAATTGAACCTCTAATGTGTAACCCTAACTCATACATTGAACCTCTAATGTGTAACCCTACCTTATACGTTGAACCTCTAATGTGTAACCCTAGCTCATACATTGAACCTCTAATGTGTAACCCTACCTTATACGTTGAACCTCTAATGTGTAACCCTAACAAGGCAACCTTGAAGAGGGATACATTCAGGCTCAGTTTGGAAAATCATATAACACCAACAAGGCAACCTTGAAGAGGGAGCATTGGATCAGAGACCCCGAGACTGGAGCTTATGATTTGGATCGGATCAGGTGGGGCAAACCCGATGAGTACACGGATGATGAGTGGGAGAAATACATCAACTTCTGGAATGACCCTGCCAACGCCCAGCGAGCCGAAACAAATAGGCTGAATCCGAGCGAACAGTGGTATGACGCCATGCATCGCGGTCGGTCCCTCCCACTCGACATCTGATGGTAAGTAATTTTTTTTATTATTATTGATTTTACATACATATATATATCTGATTATACATTTTGGTGTGTTAAGATTTGTCGTTTTTAATTAGATTGATCTTATATGCGTGTGTATGTACAGAAACAGGCGTCGGCAACCCAAGAGGAACCTTCAGAGATCGACACGTTCTATCGTCTGCACACTGTTAACGGTGTATTCCAAGATCCTGAGGCTCTCCGGATGTATGTAAGTATTCTTTCAAACCATACTTTAATGAATCATCGATTAATAATGTAGCAACCCGACTAATATATTTACTATCTTGTGTTATTGTCACTACATAGGATAGGATGAGGGAGCTCGAGGCGCACGGTCCAAAAATTGTGTGAACAACACGGCGAAATAAACGCGACGGTCCGAGGCGGAAAGCTTCGTGGCCACATTCCTGGCGTGGGTCCGGTATTGCCAGGATACGTCCGCTCTAGGCTGAGCTATTCCGCACCCGTTGACAGAAGCAATGATGTCGATTTCATGATGAGCTTGATGAGAAGCGACGACAGGTTCGCGGATGCTTTTGCTCGGTATGATTCAGGTGGTGCCAGCGGGAGTGGCGGGAGTCGCGCGCGTGATAGTGAGGGCGGGGAGGATGGTGATGATACGGGGCGTGAGGATGGTGGCGATGACACGAGTTAGTCGTGTTATATGTTCATTAGTATGGTACATTATTTCTTTATGTTTATCATGTGGACTATTGACTTGTTTCCCTAGTATGCTACATTTAAACGCTTGTTTCCCTAAACTATCATGTGCACATATTCGGCTTTTGGACGATTTCGCTATATTAGATTTTGGTTTTGGTACAAGTTGTGGTGTATTTTGTATTGCGAGATGCGTTTACTTTGTATTTGTGTTTTGGTACAAGTTGTGGTGAGTGTATACAGGTTTTGGTAGATTTTTTCGGGAAAAAATGGTAGATTTTTTCCGGAAAAAATCTGGAAATGCCTGCTGTGCAGGCAGCATATAAAAAAAATCTGCAGACTTTTCCCCAGCGACATGTCGCTGGGGAAAGGGGACAGTAAACGACAAAATAGTCGTGGTGCAAGCGTTGACAAGTCAACGAATATCAAAGTTACCCCAGCGACATGTCGCTGGGGAAACTCCCGCTAAAAGACAAAACAGTCGAGGTGAAAAGCGTTGAAAAGTCAAACACAAAGGACTTTTCCCCAGCGACATGTCGCTGGGGAAAATGTGCAATTAACTTAAGATTTTATCATTAACTTAAAATATTTTGTTTTAGTCAGAAGTTTCCCCAGCGACATGTCGCTGGGGAATCTAGTGCCACCGTGGCACCAATTCCTTGACCAAAAATTACGTGGGGCCCATTTTTCGCTGGGGATTGTTGCTGGGGAACGTTTTGTCATCGAGCTTACCCCATCAATGTTTCCCCAGCGACATGTCGCTGGGGATAGGTTTCCCCAGCGACATGTCGCTGGCGAAGGTGTCAGAATGTTGCTGGGGAAAGGGTTGATCACTGTAGTGCGTTTGATGCACAAACACATAATCATAAACTTTTTTTGTTGCATCAAACATTTTACTTCTTTTGTGTATACACACACACACATACATTTATGAAGTTTTTAAAAAGTTCCATAAGATAGGGGATGTTGGTGGAGAAAAAAGTGAAGTTGATATATTTGCTGGAAAGAATTGTAAAAATCGTGGGAAAAAAATTTAATGCGCAAAATCGAATTTTGTGCGTATTTTTGTAAATTGTGAATTCTTTATTTCATGCATCAAAAGTTCATTTGTGCATCTATTTTTTTTTTCATTTTCTGCATCAAATATATAAAAAAAATATTTGCACATTAAGAAAAACCTATTTTAAAATCAAATTTTCAAAGACTTACTTCACAATTTTTTTATCCACCAATGTCCCCGATCTTGTGAAAAAGTTTAGGAATTTTTCGAGAGTTTTTTTGTTGTTCAACACTTACACATGGGTTCTTTTGTTTCATTTATTAGTAGTATTCATAGTTGTTCTTCAGTTTCATTTATTAGTTTTCATTTGAAAAAGCGGATCTGTTAAGTTAAAACACAACAACATGTTGACGTTTTCTTATTTTCTTGATGTATACAATATATCGTAACAACTTCTTGATATTGGTTAATAATATAATATTGGTTAATGCATTATCAAGTAAATGGTGAATTATATTGTATACAACATAATAGTGTAATGCAACACTATGGAATATATTATAATCGATACTAAATTTGCTCCGATGGAATAAATTATAATCGATACTATATAATGCTTCTGTCTTGTTTCATATAACAATAATGAATAATTAGTTTGTTATTGATCTCTATTGTAATTTGCAAGAACAATATATGTTCTATGGTGATTAAAAAGAGAGAATTGTGTTTTTGTTTTATCTTAATGTTATTTACTTAAACTCTTTTATAGTTAAGGGAGAATTACATATATATCTCTGTTTTGCAAAGAAATTATATATATATCCAAACAAACTTAAAAATTACATATATGTCCATCTTTTGCTTCAAAATTACATATATATCCCTCTTTTTAAAAAAATTCGTGAAAAATTCTGAAAAAATTCCACAAGATCGTGTATGTTAGTGCATAAAAAAGTTGTGAATGAAGTTTTTCTAAAAGTTAATAGTTTTGCCAAAACAAATTGTTAAAAAAATGTTTGTGCATTAAATCATTTTTTTGTGCATTAAAAATTCGTTTTCGTACCAAACTTCTTTTTATTTTTTTCATCGCAATATTATTGCGCATCATAGTATATAACAAGTATAAAATTTTGTGAATCAATAAAATTTTTGTAAAGGAAGTTTTTTTAATTTTGAGTTTTTATATTTTTTTAATGCACACAAAACGAAATTTTGATGCACAAAAATTTATTAATGCCTAAAATTTTTAACTTGTTATAGTATGATGTGCAATAAAATTTTGATGTAAAAAGTCAAAAAAAGTTGGGTATAAAAATGATTTTTTGATGCACAAAAAAAGATTTAATGCACAAACGTTTTTTTTTCATAATATTTTTCGGCAAAACTATCCACTTTTAAGAAAACTTCTTTCATAACTTTTTTATGCACCAACATACACGATATTGTGACATTTTTTTAGAAATTTTTGAGAATTTTTAAGAAAAGAGGGATATATACGTAATTTTAAAACAAAATGAGGGATATATATGTAAAAATTAAGTTAGTTTGGATATATATGTAATTTCTCTGCAAATTAGGGATATATATGTAATTCCCCCTATAGTTAACAACAACAATAAATGTTCTTTTGTGACTACAAAGAGATAATCAAAGAAAAACACAACTTCATGTTGTGTTAGATAATCAAAGATACTGAATGATTTATTTTGTGATTACACAAAGATAATAATATTTTATTATTATTAAAAAAAATATGAACCTCAAGTTCTACTATGATTCTTTAAAAAAAATTTGAACCTCAAGTTCTACTACGATAAATAGAATCAAGATAAGATAACCTTGTGTTATGTTAAGAAAAAAGGAATACTTAACGATGAAAGATTCGTTAAATCTTTCTATAATTGTATGCACCTCAAGATGCATAAAAAAGTATAAGCGAGTTCGGTCTCACAATGAGAGATAAACTTGTGTTGTTGTATGGGGCCATATTATAATATGCACAACAACAAAAAATTAGCATCATGCCAATCTGTTATTATAAATCCTCCCTTTTATAGTTGGTTTTGGTTATAAACCAAAGATATCCCATTTCAGTTTTTCTTTGTGCAAATTTCTCCACCTAAATGCACATATACGGGATATAGAAGAAGGATAATTCCTTCAGGAGGAGAGAAGTAGCTGAATATTCATAATGAATTATCATATTCTATTGATCCTTGAAAGAAATTTTATGAATTTATTATTCAATGGATAATCTAATAGCCATACATAGATATTGGCCAAAAACAAAAATTTTAGCTACTCATGCTCTGATTATAAGTTGTCCCTCAAGGACACTATTTTATTATGTCATGCCTCAAGCATGGTAGACAAATCGATTCTAAATAAAATCCTCGATGAAAAATATGGAGCATGAAAACAAGATGGTTGTTCGAAGTATAAAAGACTCCATGATAGTCTCATAAAGAGACACTAGACATGAAGGTTCCAAAGAACCTCAAATAGCTAATGAGATCTCAGTAAATTTTATCATGTCTAATATATTATGGAATCGACACAAAACGACGTCGATAAATTTGTCTACGTATAATATATTGCATGCTATTATGTATGATGAGGATCATAAAACAATTAATATCCAAATATGCGCTCAACGAAATGGTTGACCAACATAAAAAGAATTAGTATCTTGCAAATACTATAAGTATTGGAACGTAAAGTTCATACACTTCAATGTGTAAAAGCTATTGGATATACATCGGTTTTTTGTGTGACACCGAAATAAAAGCTCCAAAGTTATGTGCTCTAAATACTTGAATTGTGAAATAAATAAATCACAAAAACGATAAGTTGATTATTAAGAGACATATTGTCTCGGGGTGGATGTAAATATCTTATCGATATTTTATGAGATAATTCATATAGAAGTATTTATTTCGCCCGAAAATGAGGTTTATTAGAGCTCTCATATTCTACGAAGGATATGTAATGCCACAAGCATGGCTCACAACTTCAACTTCTAAAAACAATTAATAAATTTCTCAATAACTTTATTTGATCAAATTGAATAAATCTTTATATGGATCAAAATCATTTTGGACGCATATTATTTAAATTGTTTTTGCACATGGCTCTAAAGAATGAGTGGTCCTCAAATACCATAAATAAGTGCAATTGAGGTTTTGTTGATAATTTTGCAATTAATATGTATCATAGAGAGTTTATTTTTCTTTTTTAATATTTGTACATATATTGTATATTTTCCAACAAATGCATTTGATATTGGGTTGGAAGTCACACATATATTTTGTCATCATTGCAGGACTTATTCTTAACATCAACAATTTGCTAGACTTCATTACAAAGTTGTTACCAACAAAAGTATTTGAGCAATTCGTTTAGAAGATTGGCATGTGATGCTTGAAATATATACATTAAACTGAGAAGGAGCATTATGCGCATTGCACTCTTTTCCTCCATCAAGTTTTTATCTCATTGGGTTTTTCTTGATAAGGTTTTCAATGAGGCAGTCTATGGCGTATAATGAACGATGGATATTCAAGGAGGAGTATTGTAAAATATTATGGGCTTATGGGCTTATGCCTATTCATCCTAATCTTGATTAACACGTTAGATTTTTCATATGCCTTATAAATACCTCCTATTGTAACATGATGGATGCATCTTATAATAAGAATTCTCTCTTCTTCTCTCATTCTTATGTTCTTGTTCTTTACATTTACAACAGGGTGAAAATTATCAAATAGTGACAAATTTTGAAATCTGTTCAAATTTAGTACATCAAACTTTATATCAATCATAAAAACCATTAAAGTTTCAAGATTGTTCAAGTATTATGTAAATTTTTATGTTAAAGTGATCAGAACGGAACGTTTCTCAAACTTTGTTATTATTTTGTGGTTATTGTTTCTATTTAGTCGTGCATTAACGGTTTTTACATAAAGTTGGTTGGTATTAGTTAAATTCAGGGGGTGAGTGTTTAAAATTAACGTACAACATGTTAATGCATAGATAGATACTTTAAGTACACTAAGTTTAGAAAATTACACAAGAATGAAATAATTATCGCCTCTCGATCCAATCCGTCTTCCCTAGCCTCCCCAAGACACTCTTGATACGAAAGGGACTTTGAAACTTTGATGGTTTTTATGATTAATATAAAGTTTGAGGTACTTGTTTGGAACACTCATGAAACTTTGTTACTATTGGGTGACATATTCCCTAAATATTTACATCAATAAAGAGAAAATTAATCTTTTTGTGACCGTGAGAGTTCATTTGCACGGATTCCAGGTTATCCAAAAAAGTAATCGCTTTAGGATTAGTTGGTTCGCAATGTTAAATCAAAAACTCAAATAACAAAAAAAAATATTTACATTTTTTACTTTTTGGAGAATTGCAATCTCATTTTTAATTACTTAAACGTTGTTTTCTTTGAACTTTATATCAATGATTTTAAGTAAAGGTAATAAAATAAACTCACTTAAACTTTATTATATGTTTCTACTTTTTAGTAACCACCATTATAAAGTCTAGTGGTAAGTTTTTTTTTCCTGGTAAAAGGTCAACGGTTCAAATCTTGTTTGGTTTGCACATCTTACTTAAAAAAGCTATTCTGTTTTGGTTAACCAGAACACTAAAAACTTCATCCATTTATCGATTTTTTTAGTACACTTTCCGTCTATATTTTTGGTTGTTTCAAATTACTTGTTCAATTATATTATAAAAAAAATACAATTATAAGGATTGCCGGGTGCATTTAATGTGTCGGGTCGACCCGACTCTGTCCGTCCCGTTTGCCCGACCCCGGGTGCATTTAATGCGCCGGGTCGACTCGACCCGGTTTGCCTTGTTTACCCATTCGGTATTTACGAAATTGTGGGTTACCTTATAATTCACTTTCACTTCATTATGAAACAAGAAATTAAGATGAGATGATATGGAAGAATTGTAGAGAGAAGTTAGAGAGAGAAAGGTAGAGAGAAGAAAAAGATGGATGATTACTTGTAAAATTACAAATGAGACTTAACAATAATCAACAAGCATCAACACCCTCTCCATACTTGGAGAGGGGTATTTATACTTAATACCAAGAGGCTTTCATGCCTTGGTATTTCTACGGGCC
>BQNB010035458.1:0-29136 GCA_026074375.1 Tanacetum coccineum | reverse complement strand
AATGGATACTCGGGTTTTGGCTTAAACCAGCAAATTTTTAAAAAAATGAACCAAAAGTGTTATACCTGGTAAAGATAGTGGACCAAAATTGTAGTTTTCTCTATGTTTTTATAGTAGATTTAAAAATTATACAAGTTTTTGATACAAATAATAATGACAGAGAAATAAGTTTATTTTTTTACAAACCAAAACTCAATTTTCATTAACTTATTGTACCTTTTTAACAAGAGAAAAGAAAAAGAAAAATTGAAACAAGCTTATTATTTTGACTAGACACTTTTAGAATGATTCTTCTTCTCTTCCTTTTTCTATTCTCTTGTTAATACTTCTTTTCTTTTCATCCAAATAATAACTCGAAAACATAGCCGCCATTGAAATGATGAACACTAAACAACCTAAAAGGCACCTGGAAAGACAAGTAATTGATCGAATAAGTTCATTACCAGATTGTTTACTTGTTGATATCATATCTCGTTTAGACTCTACAGAAGAGTCTTTAAGAACATGTACACTTTCCAAACGATGGCAAGATCTTTGGCTTCAAGTTCCTAATCTTATTTTTAATTATAAAGACTATAATGAACATCGCATCTTTGAGTTCTATTTGTCTGTCGAAAATATCTTAATTCGATATGGCCTATCAAAACTCAACAAATTCCAATTGCATGCACCGTACACGGATGAAGGGGATGTCATATCATGTATTCGTTACGCTATCGATCTTAACGTTCGAGAGTTAGATATTAATGTTTGCGATTTAAACCCTTTTGGCTTTTTTTTACCTCGATGTTTTTTCACCTGTTCAAGTTTTGTTCATCTTAAATTGTTTCAGTGCTATTTTAATTATTTAGATGTCATATCTTGGAAAAACCTTAAGAGTTTGAGCATTACCTATGGTATTTTTGATGAAGATTTGTTTCAAAATATCTTATCCGGGACTCCAGTTCTGGAAACTTTGATATTGGAATCTTGTTATGGTTTTGAGTTGATTGATATTACTAATGAGAGTGTTAAGAATTTTGTCATCTGTGGTGGTTCAATGGATATAGATACTCTCCAAATAAATGCTCCGCATATTCAGTCGCTAACAATCAAAGGTGATTTTGACTTAGAGGCCATCTTGTTGTTAAACATGTCTTCTGTTGTTCAAGCTGAATTAGATTACTGCAACACCAAGAATTTTTACAATATGGAAATGAACGAATATCATGAAATGAGTCTGGAGTTGCTCAAAGGATTAATACTAAGCCTTTCACATATCAAGGAGCTTAAAGTTGGTAAATTTTGCTTGAAGGTACAACTATACTTTTACTTTTGCTATTTTTTTTGTATATTTAGATTTTTGGATATGCATTTTGAATATGGTTAATGTGTCTTTTGAATGAATAGAAACAACTTGTGCTAAGTCTCACATCCCTGTTCATGTCTGATACATTTTACTCTCATAATCATATTATATGAAAGATAACATCAACATAATGAAGCACACAAAACCAGTTAGAATAGCATCACGAGCCACCTCAAAATAATAAATTAAATGCACATCCTAGCCCACCCTTAAAGTCACAACACCAAATCTAATTAGCGTGATAGCCATGAAACCATACGTTTGTGTTACATAAGAAATGATTAATTCTCGTCAACATTCAACACTCACAGTCACAAACATACTTGTGCTTTTTCTTTTATTTTGCAATTAGAACGCATCTATATAGTAGTGGATTTTATCTTACATAATCATGTTTCTTTTGTTATTGATTTTGTAATTGAAGTCCCATTGTACCATCCTTATTTTCTTTGTCTTTTCATTACTTTTTCCTTTGCAGGTTCTTGCTAGTTTAAAAGCTAAAGGTTTCATATGTCCATCAAACTTGAAAGTTGTTGAAGAGATTGATTCAAATTGAAGCCGAGTACGGCAATAGCTATATTGTTTGATCATGGTTTTAGAGTTGATGAATTTTGCTGATGGTTATTTTATCAGGGAAATTCTCCTTTACCCAAAAAAAGTTTGCTGATGGATGCACTTTAGTCTTATGGTAGACTTATTTTTATGCATAAAAAATAACTTATCAACTATATAAACACCAAGACTATTGAATGTTTTTTTTCTTTTGGTATTGTATTTCTTCCATATCTCTTCTTGATATGAGATATTTGTCTAAAGCTATTTATCATGATTTGGTTGATGTCCAATTTGAGATGACCCTACCATGCACCCTTGCACATGTGTCGGCTGTGATTTCAGTTGTATTTTGGCTGGTTATTGATATGTTTGCGGTTATATCTGTATCTTGGCGGGGCAAATTAATTGCAGCCATGTCCTTTATATCTTAGAGGAAGGAGAAGTACTTGGCGGGGCAATTTCATTGAAGATGATATTACTGTCCATTTTATTTATCCGGCTGTATTTAGCCCCTTTGGTGTACAATAAATGATGGCGATGATGATAATATTCTGCAAATTTGCTTTGTGGTGCACAATAACCTGTGGTTGCAGCCATGGCAGGTATTGTGTGGTGCTCCTGCATTTGCAGATCTGAGCCTCGCGACTTTGCGACAATACGCAGCAATTGTTTTGCAACATTGTAATGGTTGCAGAATTGTCTGACAAAGTTTTGTTTGACGCTTGCTAGGGAAGTTTGGTCACGGAGAAGTTTAGCTAAAAAGTTTTATCTGACCTTATTCGTGGCCAAACTTCTCCTTGCACGCGTCAACATCTTTTGCTTACTTAGATTTGTAGAATATGATGTCTGATGGTAATTTTTTTGACGGTCGCTGCTGCAAATTTGCTTTAACAAGTTGTATTCAGCCCCTTTGGTGTACAATAAATGATGGTGATGATGACGTTATTCTGCAAATGTGTTTTGTGGTGCGCAATAACCTGTATATTTTCCGGGCAGCCACGTCTTGATGGTGGTTGCAGCTATGGCAGGGTTTGTGTGCTGCTACTGTATTTGTAGATCTGAGCCTTGCGACTTTGCAACAACACGCAGCAATTGTTTTCCAATATTGTAATGACTCGAGTATTGCCACGCTGACAAGTTTTGGTTTGACGCCTGCTTGCGTCAACATATTTCCTTAATTAGATGCGTTGAATATGCATTATGTTGATCATTTTGGACGGTCATTACTGTCCATTTTATTAATCTGGTTGTATTTATCCCCTTTGGTGTACAATAAATGATGGCGATGATGATATTATTCTTTAAATTTGCTTTGTGTTGCACAATTTCTTGTTTCTTGGCCGGGCAGCCACGTCTAGACGGTGGTTGCAGCCATGGCATGGTATTGTTGTGGTGCTTCCTGCATATTGCGGGATCTATTAGCTCGCACCTTGGCGCTCCTTATGCAACAATACGCAGCCCCCCCCCCCCCCCCCCACCCCCAAATAAAAATATTAATAAAACCAACAAACAAACACCACCAAAAAGGGCATTTCCGTCTGTAGTGCTTCTGTTTTGATCGGTAGTGCTATTGGTAGTGGTAGCGAGTAATGCACTGAAAGCCAAAAAATCCCTTTTGGGTGAAATTTGAACTTAGGTTGCAGATGTTTTTTTTGTCGTGTGAAAGTGATAGTTGATTTTGTTTTTAGAAGATGTATGGTTAAGCTAACCAGTCTATCAAAATAATACTCTTTAACATATTTTCTATAAGAAAAATATATATATTACCCACTTTTTTAAAAAGGAAAAAAACTTTTTTTTTAAATTTTTGACCTTATTCGTGGCCATATTTCTCCTTGCAGGCTTCAACATATTTCTTTATTTATGCGCTTGTATTTAGCCCTTTGGTGTACAATAAATGATGGCGATGATGATATTAATCAGCAAATTTGCTTTGTGATGCAAAATAACCTGTTTCTTGGCCGGGCAGCCACGTCTAGTCGGTGGTTTCAGCCATGGCAGTTATTGTGCGGTCCTCCTACAATTGCAGATCTGAGCCTCGCAACTTTGAAACAATACACATCAATTGTTTTCAACAATATGCAGCAATTGTTTTGCAACAGTTTAATGGCTGTCGCATTGCCGCGATGACCTTCTAAAAATTTTCTTTAACCAATTTTATTTATCCGTTTTTGTATATAATTCAGTCATGCTATGTTGATATTATTCTGCGTTTCTTTTTGGTGCACAATCACCTCAAATCTATACTCATATGTAGATCGTGCTAATTGAAAAGGAGGTTTCACACGACTATGAAAAGGCCCGAAAACTATTTGACGTTGTTACAGAACTTGACAAAAAGGCTTGGAATTATTAAAGAGTTAAAGTGAAACGCCTAATATTTGACGTAACCAATAGGAATTTAGATAAATTCGCTATTGTTTTCTCTAAAACTTGGGATGTTACATAAAGCATAGAAAGGGTATGAGTTCATGGAAACCTTTTAACTTCATTTTCATGAACTTCGTGAGATCAATTTATGATGCAGATCCACGAAACTTTAAAAGGGCGATGATGATATTCCTATAATGTTTTATGTGTTTCAAAATGATTATTAATATTGTAAGGACGATAACAGTGGTATGTATGAATGATTTGGGTATTGATTTGAATGAAAGGTTTATTGTTAATTAGTTATGGGTTTTTTCCTAAAAGTTACTGTATTTCTATAACATATGAAAATAGAACAAAGCCACAACATCCAAGTTAATACATAAAACTAAAAATCATCCAAGTGATTTGAGTTGTAAGAAGTTGATTCCTCCACTACAGACTGATGAAACATATAATGATTTGAAGACGCTGGCTGTGACTGGTCATAAGTGTCGTGAGTTGAGGATTCCTCAGTTGGAATGAGGATCGCGTTGAGGAGGACAAGAATCATTCTTTGACACGCGCTTGGGAGATGCCTCTGTTAATAACACGTCATCCCAGTCCAGCCTTGCCTCCTCGGTTAAGTGGTCCTGCGGCACTTATTTTTCTTGCAATGAGTGAGTATTGTTTGACTTCACTGCCAAATATTAAAACCGTCTTATAAAAACAATATCACAGAACTAATAATTCACAAGAAATAAATAAACACATACATTTTGACTTTGGCACCGGTTGATTGCATACCACAAAAAAATAACATAACCAGATCTACATACCGCAAAAGGGAAACACGCTGAACCAGTAAACCTTTGAAATTTGATTTTTCCGGTGAGTTTGATCGGAAAACATGGAGGATTGTTGATAGTGAGAACTGCAAGAGTAAGTCTAGTATAGTGGTGATAGGTTAGTGGGTATATAAATTTTTATATTTTTCTCTTTTAGACGTGCTACATTAGTCTTTACAACATGTGCATACAGTAAGTTCAACATGTGAATATTAAGGTGTATGTTTTCTTAGCATGATTTTTTTAACAGCATGAGTAATGAAGTAATTTAATGTTAATTTGTTGGCATCATATGATTTTTTACATATCTTTTATGTTTATGATTTTGATATAATTTGTTAGCATCATAATATTTGTTAGCATCACTAGTGTCTTAACTGTGTGCCATAAATTGACAAATTATCCTTAAAAGCTACTCTTTTTTTCCACCAATCTTTGTTCTCTATATTCTCAGGCACACCAAGAGTGTCATACAAGGTTAATCAAGAGCCCAAGAATCAATTGTTTACCAAAAAAGTCAATAATTTTTACAAATACTAGTGTCTTAACTGTGTGTCATAAATTGTTCTATTTTGCAGCTTCCAATTGCAGCTTCCCCCCTTTTAGTTGATTTGATGCTTAACTGGACAATTCAATGCTTTTTGCATGTGTAAGTTGGCATTATTAAATGCTATGAAACTACTTGGGTCTTGTTTTTTTCCTATATAACACACAAAGATATATTCTTCATTACATCTTTACATTACTACTTTTAGCTGTTATATATAACTTTTCCAAAAAAATTTACAAAGTTCAGAAATAATTTCTTTCAATGGCTCATATTCCTCTCAGTGATCATTTAATTGTTGTTTTTCAAAGGGAGCTTTACGAGGAAGAACAATGGGGTTCATTCTGCCGTGGGAGTTGCTTCCAAATCAGTGAGCGGATGAGGCATAGAGAAGTGGTTATTGGAAACTTTGTTCATCTCGAGAATCGCCAGCTTGCTTCTCGCGGTGTTTCTTATCTAAGAGAGATGCAGGATCAAGATATGGTCAGGCTTGAGTGGTTCAGGGAAATGGTGCGTGAATCGTACTACCGTGTTCGCCGTAAGAGATGGTTCATTAGCATGGTGACGACAGTGTAGGTTTAGGAAGTAGGTCTCTGGTGGTATGGTGGGTTTTTTATCTGCGAGTATGTTGGTAGTGGTGTCCATGCTGTGGTGGTGGTTAGTTTTTGTTTTAGTGTTTAATGTTGTCATGTCTTAGTGTCTAACAAGTAACAATCTAATGTATATTATGGTTTTTATATTATGAAATAGATATTTCCTGTAATGTGTTGGTGTTTAGTGTATGTTTATTTTAGTTGTTGGGATTGTGAGATGTATATTTTCATTGATTGTTATATAATATACATACCCGGTTTGCGATAAAAATGTAAGATAAATGCGAGTGGGAAATGGTAGTTATCATACATTTACCCGGTTATCATAAGTTACTGGAAACTACAGTTTCCGACTACTACCAAACAACAACAACAACATACCCAATCCCGCCAGAGCGAGGTATGTGGGAGGTGAGACAGATCCTACCCCTACGCCCAGGATAAACCCGAGAGTAGAGAGACTGCTTCTAGGGTGACCTCTGGCCAGTTTAGGTGTGCTACTGAGGAATAATTACATGGACAAGGCATAAATTAAAACAAACGGCGGGAATCAAGCATACGAGCATACAAGCAAAGAGCAACATAAGAACATAATGAAACCAATCAGGCACACACACCAACAAACCACGAAAGGTGAACAACAAAAGATACTAAAACACAAAGGAAAGAAGCAAGCAAACTCCCATACAAAGGAAAAGACACAAAAGCAGCAAAGAACTACGGGGAAAAGACAAAACATATAAACGCAAACATACTACAACAGGCAAATTTTGCAAACAGACAAGGGGGTCACTGGCAAAACCAAAACAAGCAAAGCATAAAAACACATAAAAGCAATTAGACATGGGCAAAT
Source organism: Tanacetum coccineum (assembly GCA_026074375.1). NCBI lineage: Eukaryota > Viridiplantae > Streptophyta > Magnoliopsida > Asterales > Asteraceae > Tanacetum > Tanacetum coccineum. The sequence goes on along the minus strand of BQNB010035458.1, from coordinate 22,043 downwards.
ATAGCAAAAGAAACAAGGATACAAGGCACCTAAAAACTAAGCCCAAAAGAGCAACTAAGAGAAAAACCAAGGCAACGCAAAGGGGCCTAACCTAAGGCAAAGCAAAAGGGAACAAGAGGTTCCACTGATATCCAAAAGACGCCTAAAAAGCCTACAACGCAAGTACTACGAACCCCTAAACAAGGCACCGTTAAGGAGGCCAAAACCCAAGGCAAATGGAAAGGAATCAAGAGGTTCCACTTACACCTAAAAGGCTCCTAAAACGCCTAAACCCAAAAGCTATGGCTGCAAAAAACAAGAGATAATCGACTTGTGGCTGCAAAAAATGATGTCGTGATGCCCCGCCAAAATACATGTCGCTTTCACCCATCATGATTGAGCAACTAATTATAGTTGCAAGCAATAGTATCTTCATCAGCATGTGAAGTGACAACCCGTAACCAAATAAGTAATACACAGATTCTTTGCACATTTTTCAATAACATTAGCATAATCACGAAAGAAAGGTTGCCCTACCATGGCAGCACCCGAAAACGTACCAAACTTCCCCAAAATAAACCGTGGAACTGGATAAAGAGGTAGCGAACCGCCATGGCTGCAAATATGAACTCGTAATACCCCGCCAAGATACAGGTCGCTTTCACCCATCATGCTCAAGAATACATTAGTATAATCATGAATATGCCTGTCATGGCTGCAAGCTGAGCAAGACTGCCCCGCCATGGCGGCAGCCGAAAAGGTACAAACTGACAAACATTCGTAACAACTGCAGCTTTGCTGCATAAATAAAACAGAAAACAAAATGTGAGCTCTGCCTAAAACCATGTACTGCCAAAAACAAAATCATAGCATATAAAAAAGAAACGACATTTTTAGCTTATTTATGAGGCTCGCATGCTAATTATCCAGATGGAGCTGAAACTAATAAGGTGATAAACTCGAAAGAGTCAGCTTTCCAAATAAGTCCATAAACATGATAAATAAGCAAACGCAAACACCCCCTGTCAATATCAAAGAATCGCTTCTAAAATCCGAACCCCAAAATTCACAAAAACCCAAAATTAAAGCAAAACCCTAATTGATAAAAAACAAAAACAAAAAGCACTAGATCTATAGAAACCCTAGATCTAAGAAAAATAAAATAGATTCGTTTTTGTTGTGATTAGGATGTCTCATCTAGTTCATTGATATTGACATGTTGGCAATCCTAATGAAGTAATCTAAAGGTCAAAAAGCATCCCTAACAAACAATTTTTTTAAGGAGAATTGCATATATGCCCATTAAAACTTGAATATTTGCGTATATACCCGAAACATAAGTTTTCAATAGATAATGTACACGCAAGTTAAGCATGCTTTGGGTATGTATGCAAACAAGCATGATTACCCGCACGTTGCTGCGGGGCGTTAATTTCTCACGCGTAGTTGCGTGTTTAATTTTTTTTTCTATTTTTTTATTTTGTGGGGTTTTATTTTTTCGGGCTCATGTTTAATAGTTTGTTTTTTCCCCTTATATGAGTTTATGTCCCGCGCGTTGTTGCGGGACGTTAAAGTTTTTTTTTTGGTCTTATGTTTAATAGTTTTTTTATGGGCTTATGTGTTGGGCCTCATGTTTAAAGGATTGATTTTGAACAAATTTTGACTGGAAACGTGCTCGCGCGTTGCAACGGGCCAATCGATTTTTTCGCGCGTAGTTTCAGGTTAATTTTTTTTCTTTTTTTATTTTGTGCGGGTTTTATTTTTTGGTCTCATGTTTAAGGGATGAGTTGATGTGATATTGTACATGTGATGTTAAACGGATGAGTCAAACTGATATTAGTATACAAAGTATGTTAAATGGACGAGTTGAGGTGATAGTGGTATACATGAGATGTTAAATGGGTGAGTCGATGATTCTATTGGTGTATACAAGGTATGTAAAAGGGATGAGTCGATGTGATATTCATTGAATGAGATGTTAAACAGATGAGTCGAGATGATTTGTGTAGACGTATAGTCTGGACTAGGCCGGGAATGGGCAGGCCTGACAGATAGCGGCCCACATCCAAGCCTAACCCTAATCCATACCCTATAAATATAGGGCTGGGATCATCCTATTCCACACAATCTAACAGGTTACTCTTTAACCTACTACTTTTCTCTATGCTTATACTATACTGACTTGACCGTCAGGGGTGGATCCCGGGGCTCCGGACCTGGGTCCCCTTCTAACCGGTTCTTCTTTGTGTGTAGCACTATTCCAGGCCCGGGAAGACGACGAACGGCACCAGGAGAGTCGTCAGGACCGGCCCGACCAAATTATGCATCAACAAGTTGGCGCCATCCGTGGGACACGAACAAAATGCTCGTCCTACTCTGTCGAACATCATGTCCGCGAATTACTCCTCACATTACGTGGAAATCTAAGGTGGTGTTTGTTTCTTTTTTAAATTGGTAACAAGATATTACCAATATCTTTTTTAATTGGTAATAAGATATTACCAATATCGTTTTAAATTGGTAACAAGATATTACCAAAATCTTTTTAATTTGGTAACAACATATTATCAATATTTTTTAATTTGATAAAGATATTTTACATATCTTTTACATATCTTTTTAATTTGGTAAATAGATTTTATCCATATCTTTTACATATCCTACGCTATACACGTTGGTTGCTAACCATGCTCCCAATAGGTATATACTTCTCTCATTTAAAAGTTATTCTCTTAGCCTAAAAGTGCATTATTTATCGAGAAAAACATGTGTAGAGATATGCAAGCCATGCTTTACTTATAAAGGTACATATATTTTTAATACACCTTCTGATGTGTACACTTGACGCTATACCTACATGCGTAATAGTTAAATCATATTACTAATATCTGTTGCATTCCTGTTGAAATAAATCTGGTCCGCCCCAAGACTTTTGTCGCGGCCCGGATTTATTTTCCTTTTGGGTATCCGCGGTCATCCACTCCGTCCGTCCGTGGTGCTCCGCCCGTCAGGACGTATTTTCTTTCTTGATGTTCGAGGTCATGGCGCTCCGTCCGTCCGGACATACTTTCTGTTACATTTTATTACATTTTATGACATTTTAAATTGTTATACAACATGGTGATTTATCAAATTAGTATTCATGGGTACGTTCCTATATAATCTGAAATGTTTATAAAAATTACTTCTAAATGTCGTCGGTTACCAACCGTGGACACGTCTGACGTTTATACAAACTCCGGATTTCGACACAACAGTTCTACGACTTTCGTAAACTTGGATATTTTTTGGTCATTATTTAAAATTGGTAACACGATTTTACCACTATTTTATTTTATAAAGTCCGGGATCGCGGCGCTGCGCCCTTCCGGACGTATTTTTTAAGTCCGGTCGCGGCGCCCCGCCTGTCCGGACGTATTATTTTATGAAGTCCGGTCGCGGCGCCCCGCCCGTCCGGACGTATTATTTTATAAAGTCCGGTCGCGGCGCCCCGCCCGTCCGGACGTATTATTTTATAAAGTCCGGTCGCGGCGCCCCGCCCGTCCGGACGTATTATTTTATGAAGTCCGGTCGCGGCGCCCCGCGCGTCCGGACCGTTGTAATTTTATATAGTTCGGCCGCGGGCCCCCGCCCGTCTAAGGACGTATTATTTTATTATGACTCCGGTCGCGGCGCCCCCGGCCGTCCGTACGTTTTATTTCTATGAGTCCGGTCGCTGGGCGCCCCGTTGCGTCGGAGTTTTATTTATAAAGTCCGGTCGCGGCGCCCCGCCCGTCCGGACGTTTTATTTTATGAAGTCCGGTCGCGGCGCCCCGTGCGTCCGGACGTTTTATTTTATGAAGTCCGGTCGCGGCGCCCCGCCCGTCTGGACGTTTAAAACACACGACCGTATGCAAGGCTTACTTACATAAACGTGTAAACATTTTTTGTACACGTTCTTATGCCTATTATTAGTTAAATCATATTACTTTTAATTCATATCCGCTACCTTCCTAATGTACGGAATTAGATTCCCAAAGTTGGGACATAATAAATAAACAAGCACCTTGTGTATTATATACATACGCTCAATACATTTGTTAATAAATGAAGTGGTATTAATTAACATCCTTGTATGAATCCAATACTACGTACTAATTACTAGTACTAAACAATACTACGGTTAATCATATCACATATGGTGGAGCCACCTTTCTAGTAAGATCCGTGTTACGCGGGCCACGGCCTGTTGAGGTAAGTGCTAAAATTATTCATGTTTTTTAGATACTTTGTCTGCAAGTTTAATACTACTAATAGAACATAGCACCATTAAACTTGGGGGGCTATAGGGGTATAACGATACCATTATAATTATCTTCGTGCATGTCACGCAAATATCTCCGGATATAGAAAGTATGTAAGAGGCATTGCAAGCCCAATACTAAGACGAATGCCATATTCGCACCAAGTACGTAAGAGGCATTGCAAGTCCGGTACTAAGTCAAATGCCATATTCGCATTACCCGGCCACGGAAGTACGTCTTCCGTCGGCCGTAAGTCGAATGCCATATTCGCATTACCCGGCCACGGAAGTACGTCTTCCGTCGGCCGTAAGTCGAATGCCATATTCGCATTACCCGGCTACGGAAGTACGTCTTCCGTCGGCCGTAAGTCGAATGCCATATTCGCATTCAATTTACCCAGATACAGAAAGTAGTCTTCCGACAGCCGTAAGTCGAATGTTATTATTGCATTACCCGGCTAAAAGTACGTCTTCAGACTGTCGTAAGTCGTATATGCCCCATATTGCATTACCCGGCCCTAGACGGAAGTACGTCTTTCGGTTGTCCGGCCGTAGAGTCGTAACTGCCATATTCGTATTACCCGACCACAGAAGTACGTCTTCCGTCGGTCTTTATTATACGGGGTCCGCCTTCATCATTATAAATCCATTCTCCAACATCATCTCGTAGAAAGCGACACGTGGAATGGTTATCTGCCCAAATGCTAGTGTTACCCGACCTATGGGAAAATTGGTATTCTTCTTACGGGGTCTTTACAGTCCAGTCACGGGAACCAAGCATTCTCGAGCACAATCACGAACACATGTACGCGGGTGCGGCTCCTAAGATAGGACCATGATTGACACCAGTTTGAAGATATATAATATGGGGGGCGGCTATGTGCGAAATGTCTCAGCGATGATTTGTGTAGTCATTTTTAGTCTAGTAAACCGCGGATAACGGCACGCGTTACATAGACCTTGGCGGGGACATGGATTGACGTATAGTGTGCTTTGGGACCGTTCCCATGCCCACTTTTTTTACTATTACGGGCTGACTTGCTGTCTTTAACCTACCTCTTTTCTCTATGATTATGATATACTGACTTGACCGTCGGAGGGTGGATCCCGGGGCTCCGGCCCCGGGTCCCCTTCTAACCAGTTCTTCTTTGTTGGCAGCACTATTTAAGGCCCGGGAAGACGACGAACGGCACCAGGAGAGTCGTCAGGACCAGCCCGACCAAAATATTGTAGACGTATAGTCTGGACTGGGCCGGGAATGGGCAGGCCCGACAGATAGCGGCCCACATCCAAGCCTAACCCTAATCCATACCCTATAAATATAGGGTTGGGATCCTCCTATTCCACACAATCTAACAGGTTACTCTTTAACCTACTACTTTTCTCTATGCTTATACTATACTGACTTGACCGTCGGAGGGTGGATCCCGGGGCTCTGGCCCTGGGTCCCCTTCTAACCGGTTCTTCTTTGTTGGCAGCACTATTCAAGGCTCGGGAAGACGACGAACGGCCTAAGGAGAGTCGCCAGGACCGGCCCAACCCAAATATTGCATCAACAATTTGGTATACAAGTTATGTTAAACGGATGACTCAAAGTGATATTGTTACACATGAGATGTTAAATGGATGATTTGGGATACAAGTTATGTTAAACGGACAACTAGAAGTGATATTGTTATACATGAAATGATAAACGGATGAGTCTACCTGATATTGGCATACAAGTTATGTTAAACGGATGAGTCGATGTGATATTGTTATACATGTGATGTTAAACGGATGAGTCGAGGCGATATTGCTATACAAAGTATGTTAAATGGATGAGTTGAGGTGATAGTGGTATACATGAGATGTTAAATGGGTGAGTCGAGGATTCTAATGGTGTATACAAGGTATGTAAAAGGGATTAGTCGATGTGATATTGGTAAAATGAGATGTTAAACGGATGAGTCGAGATGATTTGGTATACAAGTTATGTTAAACGGATGACTCAAAGTAATATTACTCTAAATCCTATATAGCGTATCGAGTGACGATGAAAAAACCATAGAAACTGATTGGGCTTAGCGTGACCCTTCATTCAGCCCCACTTTTGTTGTTGACATTTTTAGATCCATGGAGCTAATAGTAATGGGCATGACACTCATGCTATATTGCTATCATATAAAAGAAACACCAACTTTGTAAACTTCTATGTCTTAAAAACACAGGGTTTTTTTCACGTTTTGGTCATATGCATATTAATATACACACAATTTGGCTTTAGCCACAGTGACGAATGTAGAAATTGATCATTGGGTACTTTAAAGAGGGAATCGGGATACGTACTTATTATCTATATATACTATATATAATAAGCCCATTAACTTATCGAATACGTACATAGTAGTATTCCATATGATTTGGTTAAATATGAGAATTAGCCGAGCATGTGAGACTTATTAAATTACCTTTATTTAATTTTACTTTTGTACAAAATAGGCGTGATTATTTTCTACTCTATAATAGTTTGAAAATTTAACAGTTGATAGATTATCGACCACATCTTACGTCACAAACTAAAATATGATTTACATAGTACACATAAAGACTATAATGAATCTTATATAATAATGTACCTTATTTACCATTCAAAGATGATACGAAGTATGTGTTAAGTACTAAGAAAGTATGTGTTAAGTACTAAGAATTTTCATAATTTTATTGGTGCATTTTGTTCCCTATCCGGTGGTTTATAACACAAAGACGGCCAAATATAGGAACAAGAAAATTATATTTTTAAAAAGAATATACACTCCGCAGCAAAAATGTTGCCTCGCCGCAACGCGCGTGTAAATTCCACCTCGTTGTAATACATGACATGTTAAAGTTAAACGGATGCATCTATGTGATATTGGTATACAAGTTATGTTAAACGTATGAGTCGAGGTGATATTGTTATACATCACATGTGATGTTAAACGGATGACTCGAGGTTATATTGGTATACAAGGTATGTTAAATGGATGAGTTGAGGTGATATTGGTATACGTGAGATGTTAAACATATGAGTCAAGATGATTTGGTTTACAAGTTATTTTAAACGGATGACTCGAAGTTATATTCTTATACATGAGGTGTTAAACGGATGACTCGATGTGATATTGGTATACAAGTTATGTTAAACGGACGAGTCGATGTGATATTGTTATACATCACATGATGAGATGTTAAATGGATGGGTCGATGTGATATTGTTATACTTAAGATGTTAGATAGACAAGTCGATGTGATATTGTTGTACATGAGATGTTAAACGAATGACTCGAAGTGATTTTGTTATACATGAGACGTTAAACAGATGTGTCTATGTGATATTGATATACAAGTTATGTTAAAAGGATGTGTCGAGGTGATATTGTTATACATGAGATGTTAAATGGATGAGTCGAGGTGATATTGTTATACTTGAGATGTTAGATAGACGACTCGATGTGATATTGTTATACATAAGATGTTAAAGGGACGAGTCGATGTGATATTGTTATACATGAGATGTTAAACGGATGACTCAGAGTGATATTGTTATACATGAGATGTTAAACTTAAACGAACGAGTCGAGGTGATAATGGTATACAAGGTATGTTAAATGGATGAATCTATTTAATATTGGTATACAAGTTTCTTTTAAAACAGATTGTGAACCAAACGCCTTCTTATCAAATTTTGTCACAAAAATTACTTAAATAGACATATAGGGAATTATACATTTTAGTAAATTTGAAAAATGTGCAAAGAAGTACACGAGTTTCAAATTTATAACTCATATTTACCGATTCATTCAAATAAAAAAATACACGCATAAAGTTTAAATTATAGAAAAAAACCTCTAACTTACAACACCTCTAAATTCCAAACGGGCCCTTTAATAATTTTATTTTTTTATTCCTCTCCCACTTCCATCTTCTCTTCGGCGATACTCTAGATAATTCATATTTACTTTTTCTTGTCTCTCCTATTTCCATCTTCTCTTCCGGCGATGTTTACTATACCACTCCGTGCTCCATTTTTACTAGAGAGCGGTACTTTGTTGATTTGTGGTTTGGTTGGGTTTCTAAGAATGGGATGTACTGAAATAGATTGTGAGTTTTTAATTTTATTAGATCTAGGGTTTCTATAGATCTAGTGCTTTTTTATCAGTTACGTTTTTGCTTTAATTTAATAGAACCACTAAAAAACAACCACATTCGGCTTTTGTCAAATCATCAAGGGCCTCATCATCGGGTGACATTTTGGATACCTGTTGGGATCAGACACGTCTTGTCGAAGGAGCAGACATTTAGAATATTGATTGGAACTTTAGAGAAGGGACCACTGATCTCAATCGGTATTTAAAATGTCACCCGAAACTGGTATCCTTTTCTTCAACAACTGATTCCAATTAGTATTCCACTGATTTCCCTCGGTCGCTACTGAATACTTGGAAAGCACTTTTCGTTTGTCTAAATACACGACCAACCTGTGTTTATTTACTCTAGGATGAAGTACTTGAGAGTATGTGGTGTTGTTTGTGGACCGAGACATGGTTGGTTTATACACGACCAACCTGTGTCTCTTGAGAATTTGTTGTGGTGACTATGATTTGTGCTTTTGTTTGATACTTGGCGTACCTCATTGAGGACCGAGACATGGTTGGTTTATACACGACCAGCCTTCATCTCTAGACTCTAGTACGCGAGTAGTTGTTGTGGACCGAGACATGGTTGGTTTATACACGACCAACCCGTGTCTCTTGAGAACTTGTTGTGGTGACTGTGGTTGGTGGTTTTGTTTGGTACTTGGCGGACCTCATATGTTTCCGCTGTGTAACTCATCTTCTTCCTTTAAATCACTGAATTAACGAGTTGATTCCCTGCCTGACACTGTGGATAAACCTTGATCTGCTTCCTTGAGAAGTACGAATACCTGGCTCTGTCCACAGCTAGGGGATAGACTTGTGATTGCAGTTAGATTTGGTTGGTTATTGGTATGGCAATTTAATTGCAGCCATGACGGTTATATTTAGCCCCTTTGGTGTTACATATAATTCCCGTATCTTGGTAGGGCATTTTTATTGCAGCCATCGCGTGTATATCTGTATCTTGGCGGGGTAATTTTATTGCAGCCATGGCGGGACATTATTATTTATGTACCTTGGTCGGGCATTTTTATTGCAGCCATTGAGTTTATATCTGTAGCTTGGCGGGGTAATTTTATTGCAGCCATGGCGGTTATATCTGTATCTGGTGTTTGGGCGGGGGGGTCATGTCCGTTATATCTTAGAGGACAAAGAAGTAGTTGGCGTGGCAATTTCATTGTGGCCAATGCGTAGAATATGCAGTATGTTGATCATTTTGGATGGTCGTTACTGTCCATTTTATTAATCCGGTTGTACTTAGCCCCTTTGGTGTACAATAAATGATGGCGATGATGATATTATTCTGTAAATTTGCTTTGTGGTGCACAATTACCTGTTTCTTGGCTGGGCAGCCACGTCTAGACGATGGTTGCAGCCATGGCAGGTATTGTGTGTTGCTCCTGCGTTTGCAGATCTGAGCCTCGTGACTTTGCAACAATACGCAGCAATTGTTTTGCAACATTGTAATGGTTCCAGTATTGCCTCGATTATAACTTTTGTTTGACGCCTGCGAGGGAAGTTTGGCCACGGAGAGGTTTAGCTAAAAAGTTTTATCTGACCTTATTCGTGGCCAAACTTCTCCTTGCAAGCGTCAACATCTTTCCTTACTTAGATTTGTAGAATATGATGTCTGATGGTAATTGTTTGACGGTCGCTACTGGAAATTTGCTTTAACAAGTTGTATATTACCCCCTTTGTTGTACACTAAATGATGGCGATGATGACATTATTCTGCAAATGTGTTTTGTGGTGCGCAATAACCTGTTTTTTTGCCGGGCAGCCACGTCTTGATGGTGGTTGCAGCTATGGCAGGTTTTGTGTGGTGCTACTGTATTTGTAGATCTGAGCCTCGTGACTTTGCAACAATACGCAGCAATTGTTATGCAACATTGTACTGGCTTGCAGTATTGCCACGCTGACAAGTTTTGGTTTGACGCCATGTTTAGCTAAAAAGTTTTATCTGACCTTATTTGTGGCCAAACTTCTTGCATGCGTCAACACATTTCCTTATGCAGTATGTTGATCATTTTGGTCGGTCGTTCATGTCCATTACAGTATGCGTCAATATGCAGTATGTTGATCATTTTGGATGGTCGTTACTGTCCATTTTGTCTATTCTGGTAATTCTCTAATAGGGCAGTTGGTGAGATTGGACAAAAAAAGATGATTATTACGGTCTATAGACAAACGTATTGGTTTTTTTTTTGGATTTATATTATCTAAAAACGGGGCACAAATAAACAATATTGGTTCAAGATGGGACAAAAAAAAAAAAAGGATGATTATTACGGTCTATAGACAAATAGAATTGGTTTAACGAAAAAGTTGTTAATAGACTTGTATATCATTAAGTTATATATCCGGGTTATGAATTGATTCCCTGCTTGACACTGTGGATAACACCTTGATCTGCTTCCTTGAGAAGTACGAATACTTTGCTCTGTCCACAGCTATGGGATAGACTTGTGATTGTGGTTGGATTTGGTTGTTGAGGACCGAGGCATGCTTGGTTTTCACACAACCAAGTGAACGACGTTGCGTGGACCGAGACATGGTTGGTTTATACATGACCAACCTTCGTCTCTAGACTCTAGTACGCGAGAAGTTGTTGTGGACCAAACCCGTGTCTCTTAAGAACTTGTTGTGGTGACTGTGGTTGGTGGTTTTGTTTGGTACTTGGCGGACCTCATATGTTTCCGCTGTGTAACTCATCTTCTTCCTTTAAATCACTGAATTAAAACAGATGAAACGGAAGAAACCTATCTGAAAAACACAGACAAAAACCGTGCGAAAACGACTAAAATATAGGACAAAAAATGTTGCAAAACGGACAAAAAACGACGAAAACGTAAGAAAACAGACTGAAACATATGAAAACGGATGGATACGTCTGAAAACGACCGAAAACGGACGAAAACATATGAAAACGGACGATAACGTGCGAAAACAAAAGAAAACGTGCGAAAACGAATGAAAACGTGCGAGAACAAATGAAAACGTACAAAAACAGATGAAAACATGTGAAATCGTAAGAAAACGTGCGAAAAGGGCGAAAGCGTAGGAAATCGGGCAAAAGCGTACGAAAACGGGATAGCGTGTGAAAGCTGACGAAAATGCGCGAAAGCTGACGAAAACGCGCGAGAGCTTGCGAAAACGCGCGAGAGCTTGCGAAAACGCGCGAGAGCTGGCATAAACGCGCGAGAGTTGGCGAAAACGCGCGAGAGCTGGCGAAAACGCGCGTGAGCTGACGAAAACGCGCGAGAGCTGACGAAAACGCGAGAAAGCTGACGAAAACGCGGGAAAGCCTACGAAAATGCGCGAATGCGGACGAAAGCGTGCGAAAACGTAAGAAAACGTGCGAAAACGGACGAAAACGTGCGAAATCGGACGAAAACGTATGAAAATGTAAAAAACGTGCGAAAACGTAAGAAAATGTCAAAAAAACGTAAAAAACAGACAAAAACGTAAAAAACGGAGGAAACGTAAAAAAAGATGAAAAATGAAAAAAAAAGACGAAAACGTAAAATAACTGACGAAAACGTTAAAAAATGGACGAAAACGTAAAAAAACAAACAAAAACGTAAAATAACTGACGAAAACGTTAAAAAACGAACGAAAAAGTAAAAAAATGGACGAAAACGTAAAAAAACAAACAAAAACGTAAAAAAAAGGCAAAAACGTAAAAAACAGACGAAAACGTAAAAAACATACGAAAACATAAAAAAAGGGATTAAAATGTAAAGAATTAGACGAACACGTAAAAACTAATGAAAACATAAAAAATTGACGAAAACGTAAAAAAACGGACAAAACGTAAAAAAACTGATAAAAACATAAAAAACTGACAAAAACGTAAAAAAACGGATGAAACGTAAAAAAAGACGAAAACGTGAAATAACTGACGAAAACGTTAAAAAAACGGACGAAAACGTAAAAAAACTGGCGAAGACGTAAAATAACGGATGAAACGTAAAAAAACAGACGAAAACGTAAAAAAACAGACGAAAACGTAAAAAAACGAACGAAAACGTAAAAAAACAAACGAAAACGTAAAATAACTGACGAAAACGTTAAAAACGGACGAAAATGTAAAAAAATGGACAAAAACGTAAAAAACAAACGAAAACGTAAAAAAAGACGAAAACGTAAAAAACAGCCGAAAACGTAAAAAAAACAAACAAAAACATAAAAAAACGGACGAAAATGTAAAAATTTAGACGAACACGTAAAAAACTGACGAAAACGTAAAAAACTGACGAAAACGTAAAAAACCGAACGAAACGTAAAAAAACTGAAGAAAACGTAAAAAACTGACGAAAACGTAAAAAAACGGATGAAACGTATAAAAAAGACGAAAACGTGAAATAACTGACGAAAACGTTAAAAAATGGACGAAAACGTAAAAAAACTGACGAAAACGTAAAATAACGGAGGAAACGTAAAAAAAGACGAAAACGTAAAAAAACAGACGAAAACGTAAAATATCTGACCAAAACGTTAAAAAACGGACGAAAACGTAAAAAACGACCGAAAACGTAAAAAAACAGACGAAAACATATAAAAACGTATAAGAACGTAAAAAACGTAAAAATACGTACAAAATGTCAAAAAAACCAATTAATTGCAATTTGGGCAAGATTTGCCAACACTATAAATAATGAGGGAGTGGTAGTGTGAGTTTTAGTAAATTTACACTTTTGGTCCCTCCATGTTTTTTTAATCTTAAATCTTATCTTTTTAATCTAATGAAATGGATGGTCAAGATTTGTCCTTTAGTATGCAGGGAGAAACTAGTATGCAAAACAACTCACCTCTAAGGAATTAATACATTTTTATGCAATCCAATCAATTATCCTTCATAATTTAGGAATAATGATTCCATTACCAAATTAAATATGATCAATTAATGCAGTCAAACCAGCCAATTAAATAGGCAAATAACCACCCATTTAATCAAACCACTAAAAGAGTTCGAGAAAATCAGTGACTTGATGGGTGTAAACTCCGTACCTTCAAACCAATTTTCAAGTATGATCTGATTCCCACAATTGCACAATATATATACCGGGAGTAAAGACTTCTTGTTGCATTTAAAGTTCGTTGTGAGTTTTGAAGGCAACATGTTGACGGAAGATGGTTTAGATATTTAAATAACATTCACTTTGGACAATAGTACCATTTTGATATGGGAGGTGATTTGTACACAATCTTTTTTTTTGTCATACACCACAAATGTATAACTAGGAGCACATTCATTAACACAGTAGCAACACCTTTTTTATATGATGCATGTTTTGTGTGTGTATTACAAAAAAAGAGTTGTATACAAAATTACCGTCCCTTTTTTATATTAATGACACAAGTAACAATTCCTAAAGTACATTAAATAGAACTCCTTCCTCCTAAAATTATTTACCCCTACCCCAACACAAAAGAAGGTTTTTAGAGAGAGAAAATTACTTGAAAATTTCATGCAAAGATGTGTGTGTGTAGTGACATGGGTATCTCGCCATTGCCTATGTGGCACACTCTATCTCTTCTTCACTTGCTAGCCACCACACCAACATGTCTAGCCATCTCCAATTTTTTGATATCTCGCCATGGTTGTGAGTCAAACAAGACAAAAATTATTATTTTTTCTTTTTTTTCTTATATATAAATGTATATGTCTGTGTGTGAGTGGTGGGGCCAAAATGAGGAGACAAGGGTGTGTTATGAATGAATGTTTTTTTTAGTGGGAGTGAGATGCTGACGTAGCAGCATGTGAGGCCCAAATGAAGAGATATATTGTGTAGAAGCTTCCATTTTTTGGGAAAACCCGAGTATGAGTAAAACGTAATAAAATTGATTTTTTTATTATCGTTTATATAGCAAATTAATAAAATTCATTTTAAAAAATATATTTATTTGGGTCAATCGGGTCGACCCAAAACCGAGTTACCCAAAATTTCAACCCGATACCCGACCCTATTTAGTATTCAGGTTACTTGGTTGACCCAAATAAACTTTTTTACTTGCGTAACCCGACCCCAAGATAAGATAACCTTGTGTTATGTTAAGAAAAAAGGAATACTTAACGATGAAAGATTCGTTAAATCTCGCTATAATTGTATGCACCTCAAGATGCATAAAAAAATATAAGCGAGTTCGGTCTCACAATGAGTGATAAACTTGTGTTGTTGTATGGGGTCATATTATAATATGCACAACAACAAAAAATTAGCATCATGCCAATATGTTATTATAAATCCTCCCTTTTATAGTTGGTTTTGGTTATAAACCAAAGATATCCCATTTCAGTTTTTCTTTGTGCAAATTTCTCCACCTAAATGTACATATACGTGATATAGAAGAAGGATAATTCCTTCAGGAGGAGAGAAGTAGCTGAATATTCAGAATGAATTATCATATTCTATTGATCCTTGAAAGAAATTTTATGGATAATCTAATAGCCATACAAAATTTCAGCTACTCATGCTCTGATTATAAGATGTCCCTCAAGGACATAATTTTATGACATGCCTCAAGCATGGCAGACAAATCGATTCCAGATAAAATCCTCGATGAAAAATATGGAGCATGAAAACAAGATGGTTGTTCGAGATATAAAAGACCCCATGATAGTCTCATAAAGAGACACTAGACATGAAGGTTCCAAAGAACCTCAAATAGCTAATGAGATCTCAGTAAATTCTATCATGTCTAAAAATATTATGGAATTGACACAAAACGACGTCGATAAATTTGTCTACATACAATATATTGCTTGCTATTATGTATGATGAGGATCAAAAATTAATTAATATCCAAATGTGCGCTCAATGAAATGATTGGCCAACATATAAAGACTTAGTATCTTGTAAATACTAAAAGTATTGGAATGTAAAATTCATACACGTAAATGTGTAAAAGCTATTGGATAATGGATATACATCGGTTTTTTTGTGTGAAACCGAAATAAGAGCTCTAAAGTTATGTGCTCTAAATACTTGAATTGTGAAATAAATAAATTCACAAAAACGATAAGTTGATTATTAAGAGACATATTGTCTCGAGGTGGATGTAAATATCTTATCGATATTTACATACACCAACAATAAAAAAAACACACAAAACCCTAGATCCATGAGGTCCCCATCCTCTTCATCTTCAAGATCCAAGATCCACTCATCTAATCGATTTGCCTAACCTGTTTGATTTCCATTCATCGAATAACGTTTGATTTGTTTAGATCAATAATAGCTTTCTCTAATCTCTCTTGTTAGATTCGACGTGATTTTTAGAATTAGGGTTTCGATTTCTAATCGATTTCTTGGTTCTAAGTAATTACCATTCATCTGATTTAGTGAGATCTAGGGTTTGTTATTCATTGTTATCTGTAATATGCTTCATTGAAAGTTTATTTTTCTTTTGGTCACCATGCCTGCCCAACGTTCTAATGAAGACCAAGCTGTTCGTATTTCTAAATCTATTTTTGTAACAAATTTTCCTGATAATCTTGGGTCGAAGGAATTGTGGAAGGTTTGCGAGGGGTATGGGAAGGTGATAGACGTTTTTATTCCTAATCGTAGATCCAAAGCAGGTAAACGTTTTGCTTTTGTCAGGTTTATTCGTGTTAACGATTTAGATCGTTTGGTTGGCAATCTTTGTACGATTTGGATTGGTCGTTTCCATCTCCATGCCAATGTTGCCCGTTTTGAACGTGCAAACAAACCTGTAAAACCATCGGGGCCTTCTCAATCCAATGCGCATGGTACATTTGGGTCATTTGTTTCTGCTGCTAGAGACTTTCCACCATTGATTGCCTCTGTTGCTCCTGTATCTTCCTCACCGGCGTTGGTTTTGGATGATTCTTGTGTTGTTGAACGTGACCTCTCATGTCATGTCATGGGGCGTGTGAAAGATATTAACTCCATTCCTAACCTACGGATTCTATTAGCTAAGGAAGGTTTTGAGCATGTGAAGCTGTCATATTTAGGTGGGTTATGGGTGTTGATAGAATTGGATAACGAGGGTTCTAAGCAAAAGTTTTTGGATCATGTAGGCGTTAACTCTTGGTTCTGTACGCTTCTTAATGCCTATAATGATTTTGTTAGTGATGAACGTGTTGTTTGGGTGGACATTGAAGGTATCCCACTTCATGTTTGGTCTCGAGAAACGTTTGCCAAGATTGGTAACAAATGGGGCGAGGCTTTGGATATCGAGGATAATTTTGGCTCCTCTTTTGCTCGTAAGCGGTTGTGCATCTTAACGAAACAACCAAAATCTATATTGGAGAAATTCAAGGTAATTTTTAAAGGTAAGGTGTTTGTGGCTCGGGCGAAGGAACTTTTTACTTGGAATCCGAGTTTTCTTGAACCTAAGGAGTCTGTTTATACCTCGGATGACGAATCAAAGCATGGCGCTAGAATTCTTAATGATGGGGCGCAGAATAGTGATGTCGAGTCAGATGATGAATGTAATGTGGATGGTGTTTCCGAGACAATTTTCAGTGATAATGTGGATGAATGTAATGTTGATGGTCATGGTAAGGAGACGGACAAACATCAATCAGAGGATCCGTTTGGTTTTTATGATTTATTGAATAAACTTCCCGCTAAAGGCGTTCGTGATGCGAGTACCTCTTTATCGCATCCTCCTGGTTTTACCCCTAAAACTTCTGTGACGCACGCTAATGTTGGTGAGATTTGTGAAGATGGTCCTACTAATGGAGAAGACATGGTGAATATGCCTAGGGTGGATGCTAAGGTTATGGACCATTCACAGGAGGTCCATGATTCCTCTAATGGAGAATCAGTTTCTTCCTTTTCACATAAAGTTCATAACGGTGGCTCTATTCTTGACATTTTGGATGACATGGTTCGGGTTGGACATTCTATGGGTTATAATTTGGATGGGTGTTTGAAAGATATGGAACGCATTATTGGCTCACAAGGAGATGAAGATGTTTTTAAATGAATATTCTTTCTCTCAATATTCAAGGTCTTGGGCACAAGACGAAAAAGGAGTGGGTTAAGGAGTTAAATTGTAAGCATAGGATCAATTTTTTAGCGTTGCAAGAGACAAAGATGGATTGTATTTCTCATATGGACGTAAAGTCCCTATGGGGAAATTCAAACTTTGATTTTGTTGCCAGTGACTCATTAGGGAATTCTGGTGGTATTCTTTGTATTTGGGAGGCTTCTATCTTCAAGAAAGATGGCGCTACTATTTCTGATAATTTTATAGCTATTTACGGCACATGGTTACCTCGTAATGTCAAGATTCTTTTGGTGGCGGTTTACGCTCCTCAACAGCCTGGGAGCAAAAGGGCTCTTTGGGATTTTTTATCTAATCTTGTACGGAGATGGAACGGCGAAGCTATTATAATGGGTGACTTTAATGACGTTCGGACTATGGATGAAAGACTTGGTTCGTCTTTCAATGTTTCTAGTGCACGGTGTTTTGATCGGTTTATTGTGTCTTCTGGTCTTGTGGATGTCAAGTTGGAAGGGTACTCGTTTACTTGGTCGCATCCCTCAGCCTCCAAAATGAGTAAATTAGATCGCTTTCTTGTTACGGAAGGTATTATCTCGCTTTATCCGTCTATTTCAGCTTTGTGTCTTGACCGTCACTTGTCCGATCATCGTCCTATTCTTTTGAGGGAAGTTTTGTCTGATTTTGGTCCGACTCCGTTTCGGTTCTATCAATCTTGGTTAAGGATGGAGGGTTTTGATTCGATGGTGGAGCATGCGTGGTTGTCTTTTTCGCATTCTGATTCCAATGCTATGGTTAGGTTCAAGAAGAAATTGCAAGACCTTAAGTCTATTATTCGTTTATGGGTTAAAGATAAAAAGTTTCATCTTCATAACGCAAAGAATTCCCTACAGAATGATTTGATCTCTATTGATAAAGACTTGGAAAGGGGAAACGTTTCTGATGACATCCTTCTCAATCGGATGGATCTAAACCGACGGCTGCAAGATATTAAACTTTTGGAGGTTAAGGATCTGGTTCAAAAATCTAAAATCAAATGGGCTATCGAAGGAGATGAGAATTCTAAATTCTTTCATGGTATTATTAATAAGAAAAGGTCTCAGTTGTCGATTCGTGGTGTTTTCGTTGAGGGCACTTGGTGTACTGATCCGAGTATTGTGAAGGAGGCATTTAAGAATCACTTTGAAGTTCGATTTCAGCAACCGTGTCATGATCGTCTCAAACTTAATGCTCCTTTTCATAATCGGTTATCTTCGGATCAGGTGGATGAGCTGGATAGGGCAGTATCGAGGGACGAAATTCGTAGGGCTGTTTGGAACTGTGGCGAGAATAAGTCTCCTGGCCCCGATGGTTATACGTTTGAATTTTTTAGAAAGTATTGGAGTCTTGTCGGAGCGGATTTTTGCGATGCGGTCGACTATTTTTTTAAGTCTGGTACGTTTCCAAGGGGGTGTAACTCGTCTTTCATCGCCTTAATTCCTAAAGTTAATGATGCTAAGTTCGTTAATGATTTTCGGCCTATCAGTTTGATTGGATGCGTTTATAAGGTGATCACGAAAGTCTTAGCTAATCGTTTGGCTACTGTTATATCCGATTTAGTTTCCGAGACTCAATCGGCCTTTGTTGCTAATAGACAAATATTGGACGGTCCTTTTATCTTAAATGAGATGTTAAACTGGTGTAAGAGAAAAAAGAAGCAAGCTATGTTTTTTAAGGTTGATTTTGCTAAGGCGTATGATTCGGTTCGGTGGGATTATCTCTTGGATATTCTTCATGCGTTTGGGTTTGGGCCGAATTGGTGTAGGTGGATCCGTGGTACTTTTACTTCCTCCATGGCTTCCATATTGGTTAATGGTAGCCCAACGTCCGAGTTCCCTTTTTGTTGTGGGTTGAAACAAGGTGATCCGTTGGCCCCTTATCTTTTCATTCTTATTATGGAGTCGTTACATATCTCTTTCTCCCGTGTTGTTGATGATGGGCTGTTTAAAGGTTTTCAATTGCATGGCTCGGTTAATATTTCTCATCTTTTTTATGCTGACGATGCCATGTTCATTGGAGAGTGGTCCGAACAGAACTTACATAATATTGTTAAAGTTCTTAATTGCTTCCATCTTGCGTCGGGTCTTAAGATCAACATTGCTAAGAGCCAAGTCTTGGGTGTCGGGGTTTCTCAGAATGTTGTTGTGCAGGCGGCGAATAGGATCGGGTGTGCTGTTTTGAACACTCCTTTTCGTTATCTTGGTGTGACGGTTGGGGAGTGTATGTCTCGGAAGTCGGCTTGGGTTGGCTTGGTGAACAAACTCCAAGCCCGGTTATCTAAATGGAAGGTTAAAACCCTTTCCATAGGCGGCAGATTGACCCTTCTTAAATCCGTTCTTGGGGCCTCTCCAATTTATTATATGTCAATCTTTAAGGTTCCAAAAGGCGTGTTGAAGACTATGGAATCTATCCGTAGTAAGTTCTTCAACGGTGTTGATTCTTCGGATAGAAAGATTTCGTGGGTAGCTTGGGACAATGTCTTAGCGTCCAAACTGAACGGTGGTCTTGGTGTCTCAAGTTTCTTCGCGTTGAATCGTGCTCTTTTGTTGAAGTGGGTGTGGCGCTTCATTTCTGGCGATGGCTCTTTATGGTGTAAAGTTATTCAAGCGATTTATGGCTCAAAGTTTGATCTTCATGTGACCGATCAACCCTCGATTTGGTGCTCTATTTTACGTGAAGTAAAATCTTTGAAAGATTCTGGTTTTGATTTTTCTTCGCATTGTAAGAAGCGGATTGGGGACGGGTCTTGTACTAGTTTTTGGTATGATATATGGTTAGCTGATGCCCCTCTTTGTGTTCAGTTTCCCCGTTTGTTTGCTCTCGAATTGGATAAGGAGATTGTGGTGGCTAATAAAATGGGAGCTTCTTCGGTCTCAGCTTCTTTTCGCCGGGACGTGCGTGATGGAGCTGAGCGGCAGCAGTGGGATGACCTTTCTTCAATTATGAACTCGGTTGTCCTCTCGTCTTCCAAAGATAGGTGGACTTGTGATTTGTCGGGAGATGGAGAGTTCAAGGTTAAAGTCATCAGAAACTTTATTGATGACTTGTTTCTCCCTTCGTCGGATGTTGCAACGAGATGGGTAAAATTCATTCCCATTAAAGTTAATGTTTTTTCTTGGCGTGCTCGTCGTGATAGGTTACCTACTAGAGTCAATCTTAGCCGTAGAGGTGTTTTGTTGGATTCCCATCTGTGTCCTCTTTGTAATGCTGCTATGGAGGATGTTCAGCATGTTTTCTTTCGATGTGACGTGGCTCGGGTTGTTCTTCGTAAAATTTGTCGTTGGTGGGATTTGGATTGGCAGGAGATTTGTTCTTTCTCGGATTGGGATGCTTGGTTCTTATCCTTTCGACTTTCTTCCCGTCTCAAGTCTATTTTAGAAGGTGTTTTTTATGTTGCTTGGTGGCGGATTTGGAGGCTTCGAAATCAGTTGGTCTTTGACGCTTCGCCTCCTAATCGTTTGACGATTTTTGATGACATTGTTTCTTGGTCCTTTTTATGGTGTTCTAGCAGATGTAATAGGGTTTTTTCTTGGGAGTATTGGTTAAAAAACCCCTATCTTATTTCTTTGTAATGTCTTTCTAGCTCCTTGCTAGTTTTTTTTAATAAAGTTGCCGTTCAAAAAAAAAATATCTTATCGATATTTTATGAGATAAAGAAGTTTTTATTTTTCCCTAAAATGGGGTTTATTAGAGCTTTCATATTCTACGAAGGATATGTAATGCCTCAAGCATGGCTCACAACTTCAACTTCTAGAAATAATTAATAAAGTTCTCAATCACTTTATTTGATCAAGTTGAATGAATTCTTATATGGATCAAAATCAATTTAGACGCGTCTTATATAAATTGTTTTTGCACATGTCTATAAGAAATGAGTGGTCCTAAAGTACCATACATAAGTGCAATTGAGGTTTTGATTTTAATTCTGTAATTAATATGCGCCATAAGAGTATATTTTTTTAATATTTGTAGACACATTGTATACTTTCTAACTAATGCTTTTGATATTGGATTGGAAGCTACACATATATTTTGTCATTTTTGCATGACTTATTCTTAATATCAACAATTTGGTGAACTTCATTACAAAGTTGTTGTCAACAAAAGTATTTGAGCAACTCGTTCAGAAGATTAGCATTCGATGCTTGAAATATATACATTAAATTGAGGAGGAGCATTATGCGCGCTGCACTCTTTTCCTTCATCAAGTTTTTATCCCATTGGGTTTTTCTTGATAAGGTTTTTTATGAGGCAGTATATACTGTATGATAAACGGTGAATATCCGAGGAGGAGTGTTGTAAAATAATATTAATGGGCTTATGTATATTCACCGTTATCTCAATGGGCCCGTTAGGGTTTACATGTATTTATCTTCCATATAAATACTTGATACTTGTAATCTCTTGGATGGATATAGTGCGTTTGGTTCGCAGAATGTTTTTGATGGAATTATGTGTTTGAGGAATTGGAATGTTAAGGAATTGGAATGTTAAAGAATTGGAATGTTAATGAATTGAAATCTGAAGGAACTGGAATTTGTGAAAACTATCGCGTGTTTGGTTGGAAAAAAATGAAATGAAAAAACAAATTATATAATTATATTAATAAT